>MU226046.1:3247500-3286451 GCA_018584345.1 Thuja plicata
GGCTCCCAGGTCAATCGGGGACCTAGGAAGGTGGGGGAATGAGTCAAAATGTTAAGAAGGCCTAAAAGGCCTAGAGAGAGAGTAAGATGAGGCCTAGGAGGACCAATACATAGGTCCTACCTAGAAATAAGATCCATGGAGAGGAAAATCTAGGAGGATCCATAAGATCCTAACCCTAATTTCACCTAAACATGTAAAAATGCAAATCTATTATGCAAACATACTAAACGAGGGTGCTAAACTCATCCAAATGGATGTGCTTCTATTTTAAGATGATACAATATATATATATATATATATATATATATATATATATATATATGTATATAACATTCTATTACTCTCATAATATTTGCAGTTTTTGCAGTTATAATCAGTTTGTTACCCTTCAAGGTATTTTTTCCTACTTGTGAAGGAAGATTTCAATTATCATCACCTGCTATAAAAAGCCTTCGCATACAAGGTAAAGGCCCACCAACCTAGGTCTTGTAGAGCCTAAATTGCAAAGGTTTTAACCTTCCCCCAAAGGTTAACGTGTTAATTGGCCAAGTCAAAAGGATTTTCCAAGATTGGATAGGCAAAATTCATAGGATTTCTAATCTACTGATTTGAGTACCAACAAGACCCTTGTCTACTAGTCAGTAAGATGAATAGAAGGTTGCATTAGCCTACATATTATCATAATATCATTCATGTTGATGCAAGTAGAGAGATGGACTTCAAAGATAAATATATGCACAACAAGGTATTTATCTACTCCGAGCACCAGAGTTATTACCGATAGATTAGGAAATTCAAGGAATATATTATGGATAGAAAGGATCTGTTTGACATTAAGGTCAAATAAATTGTTTGAAAAGGTGTTTGTTTGGAATTATTTTCAAAGGGAGAGAGATATCTCATTATCATACTGATAAAGGGAGAGATTATATCCATTATCAACTCAGGGAGAGATCATATCCATCAAAGTACCCAAAGGGAGAGATGTGACAAGAAAGGGAGACTACACACAAAGAGAAAGAATTGATGACAAGAGACATCACAAGAAAGGAGAACAGTCAAAGGGAGAGAGTTTGACACAGAAAGAGAACACATCAAATTAGAGAAAGAAAGATTCTACATCTATCCAGTGAAGGGATTGAAGACATAAAGAAAGTTACAAGAATCAAATCAAAGCTATTTGAGATTACCGAAATCCAAACATTTGTAATAGTTACATTAGGAAAGCTTGTTGAAAATGTATATTTCATATTGTATTAGTATTATTATAGTATGATAATGTAGTATGTTTCCATCAATGCCAAAGGGATAGATTGATAACATGTAATTGAATGTTTGAATATTTTAAGTTGATGATCATGCAAGACATTAAATCAGTTAATGTATTGTATTGTCATTGATGTCAACTTGATATAATTTGTATGGTCATGGAAATACATCAAAATAATTCAAAGAAACAATGCATCAAGGATATTCTATTAGTAATGCATATAATTCAAGTATTCACAAAGTGACTATATACACCAACGGAGTGCACATCGATGGTCAGAGTAAAAGAGCAGAGTCACAGTGTTACCCGACGAGAAAATGCACAACATTACTGACGAGCAGAGTTACAGTGTTAACCGAAGAGCAAAACATAGAGTAACCCAACAAAAATAATTATAGTGTTTCCCAATGGAAAAGGCAAGGAAGGAGATCCTGATGACAATTGAAGTCACACCGACGGAATAGTCAGTTATCACCAATGACTAAATGGAGTGTTGACCGAAAGAATAGAGAGTTCACAAATGACAAAATGCTTAGTTGTCAAGAAGCTATAAATAGACTTAACGGATACTTATTATTGTTTTAATTATCTAGATAAAACCAGAGATAAGTAATTGATTTAAAGATGATTTTTTCAGTTGGAAAGAAGATCTCCTTGAGATAAAACAAGAGTTTTCTTTAAATCTAATTGGCGAGAATTATGGATCATGCCAAGATTCAAAAAAGTAAAGAAAAGGTAAAACGTGTCTATAAAGAGACAAACCCAATTCATTATGAGTGTGTGGGGTGAACAAGAGATGAGGAAAGATGCTAAAGAAAATATGAAGGAGAAGAAAGTCTTCATTTAGTCCTGATCAACAAGCTAAAGAAAGAGTTAGATTCTACAGACACCGACAAATAGTTAGACATCATCACAAAGCAGAACAATGTGGAGCAAAGGTATAGAATTGATTATATTGATCAGAGAGGTAATGCACTTACAATAGATCTAAAAATATATAATTAAGTTGTATGTATGACTAGATCATTAATGGTTTAGTTTAACCATTGAAGCATCAAGTCTCTTAACTAGACATGACTTAAAAGTCTTCTACAATTGAGATACATCCCGAGTATCAAAAATTTTGATCATGAAAGTAGTATTGGATATGCCTGATACCTATTGACAGGCCAAATGAGTGTTTGATCAAGGATGGTAGCATTAGATACTAGATACTAGGTGACAAACTATCTTTTAAATCCTCTAAAAAGGTCACACCTAACAATGTGTTTTGTAACCTTTAATAGGGTTGGCTCCTAACAGAACTCACTTCGGAAGAGTGAAAATTTGGGTTACCGGTCTAAGTGGTTTTTCCCTTAACAGGGTTTCCATGTTAAAAATACATGTGTTCTGTGTTTACGTTTCATTACTTTACTATTTTACATTTCACATATGTAATTCTAGATTTATCGGTATACTCTACATATTTACTGTGTTTCGGTAAATAGTTGACTAGTTATCAGTAATCATACAAAAGAGAGATTTACAAAGAAATCCGACAAGTAGAAAATTGATAAAATTATTTCAAGGCATTCATATTGTAGGATAGAAGATAACTAGAGACATAATTTGTGGTTATAAGTTTTAAGAGTTGATTTAAGGATTAATTTTTGGGGCCACTTATTCACCCCCCCCTCTCAGTTATTACTAACAGAACCAAGAACAGAGGCTACCGAGCAACAGAGGTATTATTCAATAACATTAGGTGATACCTGTATACATGTAATCTTGAATGAATCTGTAATAAAAAATAATAGATTGCATACACTCAGGTCAATGAGTGATTTTCTTACATTCTAACAAGTGAAGCAAAGTGTAAAAATCCTTTCAAGAAAGGTGGATTTAACAATCCTTTGTAAATCTCTTAACCGAGTGCACACTAAATAGTGTTGCTAAAGCTCTTAATAGAGTAGACTTTATAAAGTCTCCACATGATACTCCTAACAAGGTAGATCATCATAAGTGATCATATTTTAAGCCTTAACCGACCCCTTCCAATCTGTAGATAGTGAAGATTTTGTGGGTGCCATCCCCACCGCAATTTTTTCCTTCTTACAAAGGTTTTCTATGATATCATATCATGTGTTATGAGTCAATTACTTTCATGAATTTTTCTATGAATGTTTACATGTTTGATTAAGTTAAAGAATTGATATGTCTTACACAAAGATAGTATAGAACAGATGGTTGGATAAACAATTGATTACATAAAGGTTAAATAATAAAAGAGATAAAAGTTTTAGAGGTACTGATTCACCCATCCCCTCTCAGTACACACTTCCCATTATTTCCAACAATTGGTATCAAAGCTAGAACTCTTATTTGCAAAAGCTTAAAGACTTAAGAGAAAAGATCATACAATGGAGAAGTATAGACTTGAAAAAAGTATTGAGAATCAGAAGCTAGAAATTTAGATCTTTTATGAGCAGTATAAAGAAGCTAGAACCAAGATGGGACAACAGTTAGATGAAAGAAAGATTATGACATCTCTCTATAATGAGACAAATTACCAAGAGGAAGAGATACCAGGTCTATCCGAGTCTTCAAGATATACTACAAGAAACACATTAGAAGAAAGAATCACAAGCTTAAATGAAATCAACCAACATCTGACTCCAAACAAGTGAAATCTCTAAAAATTGGTCAAGGGACATAGGTGGTAAGAATGATTGATGTCATGAACAATGATAGACAAGCTGATCAAGAGAGAATTCTAGCTATTGATGATAGAAGAAAGATTACTGAAAAACTACAAGAAAAAGAGTCTGAAATACAGAAACTTATAGAACATCATCATGAGATTACAAATCAAATTATTCTTATGAGTCAAGAGGAAAAAAAATGAATGTTGAACTCACTGAAACAATAGAAGCTATCGGTGAGCTAAGGGGATAAAATGAAAAAATGAAGCAAGAACTTAGAATTCAGCAGCAACATAATCAGATAATCAAAAGCGCTGAAAAAAGCAATAAAAGAATTGATGATTTCCTTGATGGACAAAGGAGAGCCAACAACATCACTGGACTAGGCTATACCAAGAATGAAGAATCACCCAATCAAGCTGATCAAAAGAATGTCTATGCAAATCCAAGACCAATAAAGTTGACATGCAATCACTGTGGAAAGCAAGGCCACACATCAAATGTATGCAGGAGAAAAATGAAAGGTATTCCTAAATCTACATCTTCATTCATATGAATTTGTTATAAATGTAGCAAAAAGGGACATAAAGCATATGAATGTAAGTCTAAGATTAAACAACCCAAGAAGGAAACCTACATGGACAGATACTATCCTACTTGAAAAATGCATGGGCACACTACTCTTGAATGCTGGAAGAAGAAAAAGAAAGCATGGAAGCCTAAAGGTCAAGAATCTCTAAATAGAGTTGGTAACCAATATGTATGGTATTACAACACATGGGAAAATTGTACGACATGTGGAAGATTTGGTCACATGGCTGGAAATTGTATGAGACAATGGTCAAGAAAGCCTAGAGGATGGACTAACCCCAGAATGGCATGTTTACACTGTCATAAAGTCAGTCATCTCAAGAAAGATTGCAGAGACCGAATGATAGAGACCAGCACCTTTGCCAATGGAAACACCATTGATGACATCAGGAAGATGAGAAAAAAAATGTGGAGGAAAGCTACAAACAATGATGAATCTGGACCGAGCAATGCAATTGGTGACACCCTATCCAATGGATCTAGTGACATCACCACCCCCACCTAACTAGAACAAGTAAGTATGGAACTACACTACATGAAGTTATATTTTGCATTAGTTCCAATCATATGTAGTTGAAATGACAAATTAGCATGATTAAAGATGCACTATGTTATTACTTGTCAAATTCTGTGAAAACTATTTCATCGGTTAATACATACCAAAATACATTGGTATACATTCAAAGTTGGATTGTCTGCACCTACTAAGAATCATTGGTTAACATGTAAAAGCTAAAGTTGCTAGTGTAAACTGAGATCCATCGATAATCAAGTGAGCTGACAGAGTTGTCTTTGCTACACCAAAACCCATCGGTAAAAGTAACAAGTTAGATGACTACCCCGAAGCATCATGTGGTCACCAAAAGGGAAGTTAGTGTATTAGCCAATGACTCTATCTTCACACACTGAGGAGTGGTTGATTATTAATGACTCGACCTAGGGAAAAGTCTGTAAATAGATGACAGAAGAGTTTCATTTCTCACCTATGATTTGAGCAAAATGACCATAGTGAAAATAGAGCCAGAAGTGATAGCATTGCAGAGCGATTCCAACCCATTACAAACAACTCTAAGAAGATTAGTTACAACTACAGAGGTTGAAGTAAGTACCAAGCATAACTGATAACTCTATTTATCTTTTATGGAAAGCCCTAAAATTTTAGAAACAATAGCCATGACATAAAGGATCTCTAAGCTGAAGAGCATCAACAAGGATAAGTCAATCTTGTCAAGAACTCCACCTGTGTAGAACCACATTACAAGATATGCCCAGAGGTTGCATCACAACCCAAAAATTCTAGAGCATTCTCATGAATACCAGGTAGGGTTTTTCTTGTCAAAGATGTGTGACCATACATACACTGCAAGATTGCATAAATTGGAGACCTGGAGGTTGAACAAGATTTCAAGAAGCTATGAAAATATGATGTAACTATTAAAGATGAGCACAAGAACATCAAAGTGAAAGGGCTCACAAATGCCCTATGGTTCTTGAAGGTGTTTAAGACCAAGTGGATTCAGTTAGTATTGAGTAGGATACACAATCATAAGTTATGGCTGGATGAGCCTAAACCAATAACCCGAGATGTTATTCATTGGGTCACCAATTATCTAATAACCGAAAAGGTAAAATCATTAAAACACCCGCCCAAGGCTGAAATTGAGAAGAATACAAGAGCTACATGGGATGGAAGAGGACTAAGTTTATCCACCATCACTGATGAGGAAATGAAATTTGGAGCATGTGTCTTAGGATACAAGTTCTTTCAAGCTATCATGATGAACAACATAGCATCTGGAGCAGTGGATATAGCATATAATATTGTAAAGAAAGGAACTCAATTAGATCTATCAAAACTTCTACTCAAGCAGCTATAAGAGAACCTAAAGACAATCAAGAATGCAGAGTCAAATTCATGTAAGTTTGGTTCACTTATCATGTACATATTCTTTTACTTCCAAGAATATTTTCCATCAATAGGAGAAGTAAAATGGGATACAACAAAATAAATCACCATACACATCAGTGAGTTTATGAAATCACTGGGAGACAATTTTGAGTCAGTTATGGATGAGTACTTTACTGGATTTAAGGAGAGAATGCCAAAAAGAGTAAGGATCCCTGAGAAATTAATTGAGAAATTCAAGAACAATATATGTTTCATGGTAGACACAAATTTCACATACATCAAGCCTATTGTACCAATAACAACATGGATACAACCACTTGAATATGAAGTGAACATAGATCAAGCATCCAATGCAATTGATGCATTGATAAATGAGTCGTTAGATAAATCACAACCCAAGTTCGACACCTATGAAGAAGCCAAATATAGAATCAAAACTAGATTGGTTGTAAAGAAGATAGACAGGAGGAAAGATAAAATGTCAAGAACTTGAACAAAAGGTTGTCAATTACAGAGGAAAAAACTAAATAGATAGAAGAAAATGATGGATAGTCACCTATCAGTGAAGATGAGAAGGAAAGTGACTCTGAGTCTACAGAGTCAGATACTCTGTTACCTACACCAGCTAAGAAGCATATAACTACGATTGCCACAAGGAAAAGAAGTCAAACAACTAAGGACACAAGTCCTTCACCATTGAAGAAAGGTCAAGTAAGGACCTACAAGAGGAAACCTCAAACATAGAAAAGAGGGCCAAAAAAAATAAGAAAGATCATTATAACTAAGGACATTGAGGACACAGAATAGGATGAAGGTGTTCAAGAGGAAAAGAACAAGATACCTGAAATAGTTGATAAGGTATGTGTCTTAATTATCAAAACAGGTTCAGTAAATAGTAGGAAGGTTAAGAAATGGTTAACATTGGATCCCTTGGATCAAAATAAGATTGAGGAGGAAATCATCAAGATGAAGTGCATATTCAAATACCTCCCAATACAACTGGCAAATAATATGCCCAAATAACTTCAAGATAGGCTATCGAAAAGATGGACATTTGCCTTGCACTCTGAAAAAGAAATCAAGGAAAGATCCCTAGTATCAGTCATGCCTCCCAAATCAAAAATGGAGGAGATCAAAGAAATGATGAAGGTTCATTCCCAAAAGGTTCTCACCAAAAATGAGAGCCTTCCAAGTGCTTAAAGGTCATATACTGGATCTAGACAGAAAGAGTGAAGCCAAATGGAGGAAAATACTTGATATTCCTGAAAAGGATACAAGTCCCAAGCCATAGAGAGCTCTTACCAAAAATAAGAATCCAAGGATGATCAGGCCACTGAGAGCACCGAACCAATTATCATCACAAATGTATAATTGGACAAAGAGGAAATGGATACCACATGCAACAAGGATATGGATGTTGCAGATGAGACATGGTCGGACACCACTATGGACAACATTATGGACAATAAAATCATTGACATCACCGATGATCCTAAAGATGAAATTCAAAAAGATGAAGATGTCACTATTTTCAATACCAGACCGAGGAACAAGACACTACAATTGATGTTGCACAAGTGAACATACCAGGCAACATGCCAGTATTGATGGAAGCCATCAATATACTCTAGGAAAAGGAGAAATCAACTACAAAAGATGAAAGCATACCCATAGACAAGGGTGATGCAGAACAACAAGATCCATCAGAAGAAGGAAAAGATACATCTGAAGAACCAAAAGATGCCACTAATGAACAAAAAGACAAATCTACTGATCAAAAAAGTGAAGAAGAGCAACAAGCAAAAGATGGGGAGAAGAAAGAGAAAAGTGAAGAAGAGAAGAAATATGACACACCAGAAAATACAGAAGAAAAATTTGTAGATACACCCAAGGTTAATGAGGAGACATCTTCACCTAACTGATATGTTGAAATCGAGCAGAAGGTAAAAGAAAATACATCTACCAAGCCTTCACCGAGCAGTTCAGAGAAGACAAATGAACTAGAAATAGTAGTTCACAAATCTAGATCAACACAAATCTCAAAGAAGAAGAAGAAAAAGAATAAGAATCCAGTTACTTTGGATGAAATTATTGAGATTCTAGTAAGTGATCCTAGAACATTGTTCCAATTGAACTAACAAAGTATGCAATACTTTGTGAGAGAAAAGTTATCCAAGATAAGCCTAGGAAGGCAACAAAAGAAACAAAGGTACTCGAAACTACAAAAGACATACTACAAAAGATAGTACCTGACACTAACATTGATCAAGATACTCCTATACTTGATCAATTGACCGTTCTCACAGAAGCTATCACATTTTAGAATGTAGATGCTTAAAAGGCAATAGAAGAACAAGCAGAACATAAATTTCAATTCAAACTAGCAGAGAAAATAAGCCAAGAAGTGGCAGAGAACAAGGTGAAGCTGTTTGAACTTGTAAGTACATTGGACCCCATTATTTCAAAAGCTATAACCTTAATCCAATATTTATGCACTTTAGATCAACTCACTAAGGATTATAGTGAGAAGATAGCACAAATTGATGTTGATCTACAAGCAGGTGCACAAGGTCTCACTAACAATGAAGATGCAATCAAATTGAAATATGAAAAGATAAAGCAAGCGAGAAAGATGAGACAAGACATTCAAATGAAGAATCAAAGTTTAGAGATGAGTTAACCAAGCTCCAAGCTCTAATTTTACCCAATCTCACATTACTGCAGCAACACATGACACTAGCAAGAACATTGATTGCCACCCCCGAAATGTATATCCTAGACAACATTTATGATATGCATTCCAGAATTGCTTTAGAGCACATGGATCTGGAAAAAATTAAGAAGAAATGGGAACAAATGATGGAATACATGACAAACTCTCATTCCCACATTCTAGACAATCTATAAGTTACACATTTTTGCCAAAATTTTGACAACTTTTAAGTTGTACGTCTTTGTTCTTAATATCAAAAAAGGGGAAATGATATGTTCATATATGTTCAAAATATGAACACAATAAGGTGAAAAGGAGAAATAAAGAAAGGCAAGTATAAGTATGCATGTACATATATACTATAATGCATACAGTTAGGGGGAGTCATATAATGACAAGATATATACATGGTGTACATACTAAATATCTTATTATTCATGCACATATCAATTTTTGATACTAATGTCAAAGGGGGAGATTGAAGAAATTATTTTTCCATCAGTATACAAAAGGAAAGTAGTTTCTAAACCTTCTGTAAACCTACACCGAAAGATATACTTTCAGCAACACCAAAAGTATAGATATTAGAGATCACCGAATGTTTAAAGTTCAAGAGGAACCCGATAGATAAAGTGGAACCCGACAAGAGGAAACCAACAAAGGAAACCAATGAGAAGATATAGTGCAATCCAAGAGAACATACACAGTGCAAACCAAAAGAAGAAAACAATGCAACCTGAAAGACAAGCAAACTAATTTTAGAGAAAACCGATCATCAGACACCAAAAGTTAGCTACATCCCAAAAAAAGTGGATCTGACTTCCATGTTAGATAAAACACTCATATTCTATTTATAGAGTTTTTTTTTTTTTTTAAAACCATTACTTAAAGGAAAAGCAACATTATTGTAATAATTTTAATCAGTCTAACTAATTGAAAACATGCAGACTAGGAGATCAAGGTAAAGTTGTAAACCTGTGATCATAGAGTTAAGTTTGTTAGAGTAATCAGTTAGTTTACTTACTCTTTTTTTGCTTAAGCTATCTCTTAGGTGCATATAATTAATACTTTATATTAATTATATTGCGCAACCTAGCTTTCTGTTTTAGCGTTTGTTCACCTTTATAGGCTGAACTTTGTAATATTTTTTCATAACTTAGAGAATAATATAGTGACTCTTCTTTTGAGCATCTCTAAGTTCTGCTTTTTCATTTTTGTGCTTCTACTTTGTATCAGGTCATTTGCATGTAGGTGTATTCGGGTTTTGTGGATTTGCATGTTTCTCAAATCCTACATGGTATCAGAGCCACCCTGTCGCTGCCTGATCGAAGGTCCTTGAAGCCACGATTCGAAGACAACAGCCACAACTTTTCTAAAGTTTTTTATCACTTTGAAGGAGGCACGATCTTCTAGAGCAGATTGAGCCAAAACGGATGCCGCCATTGCGTTCAGAAGGCCTAGGAGAGTCAAAAAAAATATAAAGTTTGACTATTTTGGCCTCTGTGACCACAGGCAAAAAATTTTGGCCTCTTAGGGCTGTACGACTCAAAAATCAAGAAAAAAACCTCAAATTTTTTTTAAAAAATGTGCTTTTTCACATTTTTGGGCGCTGCCAGCCCGTGCCACCAGCACCCCACTAGCGCGCCACCCAGGCGCCACTGCTCTGCCGCTGGGGCCCGCCGCCGCCTCCTCCCCGCTCGGCCGCATCGATGCGTAGCCCGGGTGCCACCAAACCACCGCCAGGCCGCCACCGGCCCGTGTCACCTGTGTAGATCTGACGTCAGCGTGACATCAGCGGCCCAAAAAAAAAATTTCGGCATTTTTCAAAATTTTCCGGCGAGAATTTTTTTCCAGCGGTCGGAAAAAGTTTTTCGGCAACCCTTTGACAACCGTCAAATTTTTTCTCGTGAACAGTGACGGGCGTTTGACCGTCAAATTTTTTTCCGGGACTGTGTTTTTCAAGCAAGCTTGCATTTTGGGGGTACTTGTGGTTTTTTGACTATATCTTGGGCATACGATGTCCTTTTTTGAAAAATGAAATATCACCGTAAAGGTCTTTCCGAGACAGACACAATGATGCTGGTTTGGTTTCCTGATTCAACCATTTGAGTTCCTATTTTCAACGTTGAAGTAGAGGCTTTGTTTTTCCTTCTACTTTGCATCCAGTGTTCAGGTTTTTCTCTAGTTTTCTTTGTGCTTTCAGTTATTGGTTCTTTGTTATAGAGGGGTTAGAATCGTACATTGTGGGGGGGTTTTGTTACTTTCTATTATTTACTTTCAGAAATTGACCCTTCTACTTTCGTCTTATTCTTATCTCAATGTCGGACCCCTCTGTGGCCCGGCTGACACCACATAACTATCACACATGGAAGCCACACATGACCAGACTCCTTATGTCATGAGGTTTATGGTCCTACATAGATGCAGCTCAGCCAGTTCTTCAGAGGCCTTATGAGGCACTTATGCACAAAAATAGGATGGATGAGGCAATGGGCCTCATTGCCATGAACATTTTAGATGGGTTGTTGTTCCACCTGGATGGTCTGACTACACCCAGAGATATGTGGGACAAGTTCTCCACCTTATTTGGCACCATGGATCAGCTCAGGATTCTCCAGATAGATGCAGAGTTCACCTCCTTAGCACCTGACTCATTCACCAGCATTGAGGACTTCCTGATGAAGTTCAAGTCCCTTCAATCTATTCTATAGGTTGCTGGAAAGACGAAGTCAAATGATGAGTGTATCTTCCTGATACTCTCCAAGCTTCATGGTCCTTATCAGATTTTCACTTCTACCTTCTACTCCACTATGGATGCATTGGGTGCACGGCATGTTATGCCCTCTTTTGAGACCTTCTTTGATAGGTTAACTCATGAGCAGTCCAAGCTCAGTCAGATGGATTCTCTTACAGGTTCACAGTCACAGGCATTGCTTTCCAAGTCATCTTAGGATACATAGAAGCCGAAGCTGAAGCAGATATCTGATTCACCTTCTCAGCACCCTTTTGGCCCACCATCTTCTTCTAAGAAGGAGAAATAGAAGTCTCAGAACCCCACTTGTTCATATTGTCAGAAGGGGCCCCATGATGAGTCCTAGTGTTTTCAAAAGAGATTCGATGGCTATGAGAAATAGATTGCAGATTTGCAAGCTCTCCTTCAGAAGAGCACTATTTCCTCTCCATCCTCTTCCACCTCATAGGGGTCTGCTTTTCAATCTTCTGCCTCTTCTTCGACATCTAGACAGGATTTTGGACAGGGTCATGCATTACGGGCATCTGTTGCATCCCCCTCACAGGTCCCTTGGATACTAGATTCAGGTGCTTCTCACCATATGGCATCTTCTGAGGATTTGTTCTCTTCTTTTGAGACTTCTCCTATTCCTCATATTCTCATGGGGAATAATGTTAGAGTAATTTAGTAATTACTCTTTTGTGCTTAAGTTATACTTAGGCAACTTTCTATTTTCTGAGAGTTTCCCTTTTAGGGCTTCGATATCCTTTATAAGGAATCACCACTTAGTTTTATTTACAGAGTTTTGTATTCAATATTGCTGTTAATAGAAATTATTCTTTTCAACATGGATATCTCTTCTCTCATTTTGGCCACCATAGCTGAATCCTTCTATCTTCTATCTTTTGCTTCTGTTTATGTAATAGCTATGCATGCAGGTGTTCTTGGGAAGATTGTAGTTTAGCAATCCTAACATGGTATCAAAGCCATCTTGCTGCTGGCTGTTCGATTTTTTGTGAAGCGTTCGAGGGTTTGAAGGTTTCTCATCTTTTTCTTGCTCCTTTTAGTGGTTCTGGGGGGTCTCTATTTTTGGAAGCATTTTGGGCCCAAACGGACACTGCCATTGCGTCTAGAAGGCCCAAAAACCCTAGAAACCATATAAGGTTTGTCCATTTTGGACACTGGGGCTTTTGGCGATTTTTTCTGGCCTCCCGAGCGTCATACAAACACGCGAAATGAGGCAAAAATTTAAAAAAAATAAAAAAAACTATATTTTTCAATAGTTTTGGCGCTGGCGGGCGCGCAGCCACCGTGCCATCGCTGTGCCACCTCAACTCCTCCGTCGCGCCCCCTGCCGGCCACCCGCCGCCCCTACTCGCTCTGCGGCCCACTGCCGCCCGCCGCCCTCCGCGGCCCCTCCGGCCCCGCGGCCCCCGCTCAGCTCCTCCGCAGCTTCTCCTGGCGGCTCGGCTATCTGCGCCACCCCCTGCGGCCCGCTCCGCCAGCGCGCGTCGCCGTTCTGCGACACCTCCTCTGGCCGCGCCACCACCAGGGCCCCCGTAGGCTTTTTAGCCCTGTGGGTGGTCATATGGGTGACCGGGAGCCGGGGTTAAGTCCCCAGCGCGCGCCATGCGCCCGGGGGCCCAAATTTTTTAGCCCTTGGGGCTCTGTTTTGAGGTTTTTTGGTGTTTTGGGGGTACCTGGGCCTTTTTTGCTCTACAGGGAACATACGGGGGTCTTTTTCTGACTTCTTTATACCGTCGGAAAGCTCTTTCCGAGCACTTTCCGATGGTAGAGGTTAGGGTTTTTGGTTCCACCATTTCAATAGAAATTTTTTCTATTGAAGTCTGATGTCTCTTTTTGCCTTCCAGGAGTCATATCTGGCTCATTCGGAATCCTTTTTCGGCAAACGAGATATCGTCAGAAAGCTAGTTCAGTGTGCTATTCAGTGGCAGAGGTTATTCTTCCAGATTCTACTCTGAGTTTTCACTCCTCCAAGTTTTGTAGTTTATGCACTCTGGTGGCGTGCTTGGTTCTACAGGTCCGGGGATCTCTTCTTCTGAGTTCATAGCTCACTCTTCTTTCTGACATCTGAGCTTGCATGCTCTTTCTGTTGAATTTTTGTTCTGTAAACACACTAAGATAAAGTGCCTCCTTCTACATTTCTGGAATCTTGTACACCTAGTTCAGTTGATGTACTCGCACTCTGTTATAAAGTGCCATGGGGGCATTATGATGCATTTGCCGCTTTAGGCGCATCCACTTTTGTCAAGTGAGCATACCTTCCACGACATTAGCCCATGTAGTCTGTGTCTGTGACACCGCCCTTTATCCTGTGTGTGTGCTTCTATTGCACTGTTGGTGTTCCTGATTCTTCTTCTGCAGCTGTTTCTGGTACTGCATTTCAGTGTTCCTGTCACCTCTCCCAGTTTAGCATTATAGGGGGGGTTCACCTGTTGGTTCTATTGCTTCCTGGTTCAATTGATCAGCTCTTCAGACACTTGTCTTCTCTATCTGGTCATGCACTTCAGTGGGGGTTCCAGCAGTATCTTCTGACAGAGTTTTTAGACATGCTTTAGAGATGCTTCTTGCTCATTATTGTTCCTTTCTCTGGGACACTTTTTTTTCTAGATTGAAGGTTTTCTTCATCTAGTCTGCTTTATGTTTGGGTACCTGATCAGGCCTAGTTGCCGGGACCCTTCTTTCCTGCTTTCTGCAGTAGTTTAGCAGTTTTGCTTCTCCCTAAGTTACACTGAAGGGGGGGTGTTAGAGTAATTTAGTAATTACTCTTTTGTGCTTAAGTTATACTTAAGCAACTTTCTATTTCTGAGAGTTTCCCTTTTAGGGCTTTGGTATCCTTTATAAGGAATCACCGCTTAGTTTTATTTACAGAGTTTTGTATTCAATATTGTTGTTAATAGAAATTATTCTTTTCAACATGGATATCTCTTCTCTTTCATTTTGGCTGCCATAGCTGAATCCTTCTATCTTCTATCTTTTGCTTCTGTTTATGTAATAGCTATGCATGCAGGTGTTCTTGGGAAGATTGCAGTTTAGCAATCCTAACAAATAACACTATACAGACAGTCTGTGGGACAGGTTCGGTCAGCATTCAGGATGGCACATTCAATGATTTATTATATGTTCCATCTCTCTCTGCAAACCTTCTCTCAATTTATCAGATTACACGCAGTGGGTCAGGGAAGACAGTTGAGTTCACGGCTGATTCAACCTTCATCAGGGATAGTGTGACAAGAGGCATTATTGCTACAGGGATAGTTGATCATTCCACCCGCCTCTACACCTTCTCTCACTTTGGTCCACCATCTCCATTGTCAGAGCTCAGCTCTCCTCTTTCGAGAGAGCATCATGCAGTGCAGTCAGGTCGCTTGAACCTGTGTGTTGTTCCAGAGACCAATGTTGTGACTGCCACACCTCATCCTAAGGAGTACTTTTCTCTTCAGTAGGATTCATCTTCAGCACTGCTTGACCCTTCCGCTCCTTTCATCGAGCCACTAGGTGCAGTTGTTGAGGACTCTACAGAGGACATTCATCTCCTCCTTGCTGACAGTGTTAGCACACCTGTCATACCTCTTACATTGGGGATTCCCTTTCAGGATCCTCCTGTCTACTCCTTTGAGCATCAGCTCAGCCTTCCTGTGACACCTCATCTTTTGAAGTCACCTCTTTAGTGTCCACTTCCTTTCACTCCTTTGCATTGGAGTCATGGTGGTTTGTTCATTGATCCAGGGGTTCTTTCATTCTGCGGGGGCTTTGGAGCCTCGAACCTCTCTCACGGGGGGGTTGGCAGCATGCATTGTACTACTGGATTTGAGAGAGTCTCTTGAAGTCATTCTTTTTTTCTTTGCTTTCTTTTATATCTCTTTTTGGAGAGGATTTTTTCCCACTGGGTTTTCTCCTTTGTCTCCGGTTTACAGATATTTCCTTGTGTTGGGTACCTGATCAGGCCTTGTTGCCGGGACCCATTTCCTGCTTTCATAGCTGTGCTAGGTTAGCTTACCTCCTGAGCTTCTCTTAAGGGGGGGTGTTAGAGTAATCAGTTAGTTTACTTACTCTTTTTTGCTTAAGCTATCTCTTAGGTGCATATAATTAATAATTTATATTAATTATATTGCGCAACCTTGCATTTCTGTTTTAGGGTTTGTTCACCTTTATAGGATGAACTTTGTAATATTTTTTCATAACTTAGAGAATAATATAGTGACTCTTATTTTGAGCATCTCTGAGTTCTACTTTTTCATTTTTGTGCTTCTACTTTGTATCAGGTCATTTGCATGCAGGTGTATTTGGGTTTTGTGGATTTGCATGTTTCTCAAATCCTACAAAGTTTGTTTTATGTGAAACTTAATTAGGTTAATCTACCTTATAAATAGATGTTGTAATCATTCTAAATTCATGAGGAGATGATTAATGTATCCAACAAAGACATCTATGGATCAAACTAAGAGTTTCAAGAACCAGAATAGCAAAAGATGAAATTGGTTATCAAGAACCAAGAACAGAGGCTACCAAGCAATAGAGGTATTATTCAATCACATTAGGTGATACATATATACATGTAATATTGAATGGATTTGTAATAAAAAATAATATATTACATACAATCAGGTCAATGAGTAATTTTCTTACATTCTAACAAGTGAAGAAAAATGTAAAAGGTGTATTTAACAATCCTTTGTAAATCTCTTAACCGAGTGCACACTAAGCAATGTTGCTAAAGCTCTTAACAGAGTTGAATTTAATAGGTCTCCACATGATACTCCTAATAGGGTAGGTAATCAGAAGTGATCAAATTATAATCCTTAACTAGCCCCTTCTAATATGCAGATAGTGAATATTTTGTGGGTGCCATCCCACCATATTTTTTACCTTCTTAGAGAGGTTTTCCGTGATATCATATCATGTGTTATGAGTCAATTACTTTCATGAATGTTTCTATGAATGTTTACATGTTTGATTAAGTTAAAGAATTGATATGTCTTACACAAATATAGTATAGAATAGATGGTTGGATAAACAATTGATTACATAAAGGTTAAAGAATAAAACAGATAAAAGTTTTAGAGGTATTGATTCACCCCTCCCCTCTCAATACACACTTGCCATTATTTCCAACAAATATAATAGCTTCAATTTTACACCATTGTGTAAAAAATAATTTTTGCATCTCCCTACCTTAGCCTAAGAATTCAGATCCACATAAATCCCCTTCATCCACCACCTTTATCTGACACATCACTTTTTCCAAGATCCTTTCCATGAAGCCCCAAACTTTTTGGACGAGTGCATGCTATGGAGACATTCGTGTGGCACTCTAAAATCCAAAAAAATTTAGACATGCAGGTTACTATTGGAGTATTATGAACTATCAACCTTTGTTTATAACACCCCAATGATAGTCTTGCCTATGCAATATTCTATCCAAATACATTTTATACCTTCATTTGGCCTTCATTTAACTCTCTCTAGACTTCATGGCTATTCAATTGCACTTCTTGGACATCTTGTTGGGTAAGTCTTACTGCTTGGCTCTCCATACACACCCTTTTTGAAGGTTTCTCCATTATTTAAGTCTTCAAGTTCTCACACTTTGGCTCCATAATCTATTCTTGTGCTTCTCTCTTTCATAGGGGAGTCTTCTCACCCATTTCTTAAGTCTTTAGAGCATACTACTCTTTCTATATGTTTCTCATTCATATTTCATTTACTTTACTATCTTGATTTGGTTATCTATCATAGGTTTTATTGTGTCTAAATGGATTTTATGGAGGTGGAGACACCAAAATACAGACTTGATTGAGGCAAGTCTCCAAACAACAACCCAAAAAATTTTCTCTTCATCCTTGTGTCCATTATTTTTGTTGAATCATAGGATTCAAAAGGATCACATTATCAACCATATAATTTGAAGGTTCTACTTTGTACCCATTTCTTGTCATTTATGCTATGTATAACTTGTTTATTTTTTCATCTTTCATATTATTTTTATTCTACATTCATAATTCATCATTACGTTATTTCATTCTTACTTTACATTCTTAGAATAGTTCTTTTTCTTTATTTTAACATTTTTTTTTTATCCATTTTTACCATGTCTATACGAGACACCAGTGTTCCGTACTTGGGTTTGAATTCCACGTTGTAGTCCTAGACTCATGTTGTTTTATGAGATAGTGAGATTTTGGAGCTTGGTCTTTGTCTTTTGTAATTAGTTCTTTCCTTTCCATTATCAGAATATTTTTAGTTTCTTGTTTACTTTAGTTATAAGCATTTGATTTACATTTAATCAATTAATTCACATTAAAGCATCTCTACACTTAAGAAATCACATTCAACCACCCTCAAGTATCCAAGAAAAATCTTCATCATGTCTCATCTCCCAACCACTCCTCACTAGAAACATGAGCTGGTGCAAGAGAATAGTTCACCCATTGACACAATAACTGATCTCCATGTTGGTGTACTATTTTCTTTCCCATAGTAGGATACTGCCTATCCAAAGAGGAAATGAACCTAGTGGAGAAGTGAGGGTTTTTGTTTTTGCAGCTCCACACCCGGACATATATTAGAGTAGAAGGTTTCACTAGGAGGCCCTTCCTCCCTTGAAAGTCTACAAATAGAGTATATTTTTTAGATTTTTGTCATAAATATTTGGAAACACAAGAATTGATGACAAAGAAGCACAAGACACAAGTTGGGTTCCCATTCTCCTATGGACACTACACATGTTCAATCACCACTACCAAAGAGGTTAATGTGGATCTTGAGAGGTTGCATCAAAATTTTGATCTGGAGCAATTATACTATGACCCCAGGGAGAAATAAAGAAGCTTCTCCCCATTGCATTTCATGGGCACTCATCTCAACTTTAGTATTTTTGGGCCAATTGTTAAGACAATTTTGATAGAGGCTAGTGCCATTACCACTAGTTGACCATTGAACAAATGGATTATTTTGATCTTCAAAAGTTCCTAAGGAACTTCAAAGACACAAAACCACTCCTAGACCCAATTTTCAAGAAGATAAGATAGTCAAGAAACACCTCTTGATGATATAATGGAGCAAACCAGAGCATTTCAATATCATGACTCTCACTGGGGGAGTAATCTCCTGGACTAATAAAGATTTTGATAGTTTTCTTTCCAATGGGAGCTGAAAAAAAGAAAAAAATAAACAACCCTCTCAGAAATATGAGAGGCAAGATAAAAATAAATAGGGAAGTACTTTTGGGAAATTTAATCCCCTTGGCGGTGCCCCAACTAAAGTAGGAATGGGAAATTTAGGGAAAGAGATGAATAACCCAAGGAGGAATGCCTCTACAATACAACATGAAGTTATATTATGTCTATCCATGAAACCTCTAGCATTCACAACCCCTTCTAAAGAATAAAAATTCTCAACCTCTCCCAGCCCCTAGACACCTCAAATAAATATTGATGTCCAAGTAGATATCCCATCCAAAGAGGACATCCCATTATAGTGCTCCCAGTTTAGTATCTTTGGTTCAAGAAAGAAGAGGAGATAGGTGGACACTCCCACCCTAGACCTTCAAGGAGAGGTCCATTTTGAAGAATCACAGACCCTATAAATAGGGGATCCCATATAAGAGAAGGTCCAAGATTTCCCAGACCTCGACACTACCTCCCTTGAAGACCCCTATATGACGTTGACACCAGATGACAAAGACCTTATCTTCAAAGAGTTCGAGGAAGAACAAAAAGAAAACAAGGATGAAGAGGAGAGAGTATGGAAAGAGTAGGAGGTGAAGGTGAAAGAAGATAGCTAAGCAGTCAACTTGATCTTTTGACAAGTTCAGTCACTACTTACAGCAGTCAATACAAGAAAATATCACACAAGGTTAAGAAGATTCAGAATGACCAAGAGAATAGAATTCTCACTTTACTAGAATTTCAATAATCCTTATCCCCTAAAGTAGAGGTCATGAAATTGCATGTGAAGAAGGTAGAAGATATACTTTCCTTACCTGACATTAGAACTCTAGATAGCATGGAAGAGCTTGCTTCTAGTTTTATTGAGAAAATCATTTCTATGGGATACTTCAAGAAGACATGGGAAACATCCTTGGCATCAGCAAAGATAAACTTCAAGGTGGTCTTTGATAGGATGTAAGTAAGATTTGTTTAAATGTACATATATTTTAGTTTTTTTACCTTTGTCATTGTTTTCAAAGGGGGAGTATGTATATATGGGGAGTATATGTATAGGGAGTCATAAGTTGATATTGAGATTATGATTGCACGATTGTAAGCAGTTAGCATGTGTTTGCCATCAATGCCAAAGGGGGTATTATTGGTATTGTGTTCTAGGAGATTATTAGAATTGTGATATATATTGAGGTGCATTCATAAAGAGTCACTTGTTTGGTTGTCATTTATGGAAACTAAGTTAGTAAAGTGAAACTAAGTCAATACAGTCATGAAATACTACATGTGAAGTGAAGATACAATTGGTAAGGAGGTAATGTTGAAAATTGGCTAAGTCCAAAATATCGGTAGGTAGTAAGAACATCACTTTGGTGGCGATCATGGTAGAAGTGGAATTATGAGGAGAGGTCATAGATACATCTTAAAAATGTTTAGATTGTAATGTGGTTCCAACTACAATTCATTTGGTTGATTGGTGAGATAGTTTTTGTTGTCACAGACATTAAGATAGGTAGAACATTTATGTTCTTGAGTAATAGTTGGTACATCACATATTGGTGAGCGGTAAAGTATGTGTAGTCATTTCTAATGATGTGATGACATGGAATAACATTCAATGTTTGTATATTTATGAGATTGATGCAAACATTTAAGTCAGATTTGAGGTGTTGCATTGGAGAATTCAAAAAGTGTTTGACTACTTTGGAGATATAACTTGCAGATCTTATCTTGGCCTAACACGGTTATGATAAATCATCTTATTCATTGAGATTGTAATTTTGACACATGGTTCTTTCATGGGAAAGTAATTTAAAGATCATTTTTATGTCGGTAGAAGTTATTTATATAGAGGAAAGTGCTCATATTGAAAAGTAATAAGTTGTAAGTTGTAAGAGTTGTTTTGTGTGATGCAATTAGGGTTTTGTTATTTCAATTTATTGTTGTGATAAAAAAGATGATATACAAAGATAATTTATAGAGTACAGAGAGCATATTTCATTTGACAAGAAAGCAATGCTACATCTAGATCACTAATCTTGTTGTTCCCTAATAGTTGTAGCAAGCAAAATCCCTTAACTGGGTGAACTCTAACAAGTTTGTTTGTAAATCCTTTAACAGGGTAACTTCTTTATTGAGGTTTTAAATCATCTAGAAAGGTAGATCATAGCTGATCTTATTGTACTCCATCTAATAGTGTACTAAGCACTCCTAATAGGGTGAACCCTCAAAAATGGTATTTAGCTCCTAACAGGGAAAACTCATTTATTGTAGTATTGGGCTTGTGGGTGTCATCTGCACTATGGTTTTTTCCCTCTTACAAGGGTTTCCACAAGAAAATATATGTGTCATGTGTGATGAATTTTTGGATGCTTGATATTAATTTATTTTATGTATTTGCATCAATTATATGCTTTGTAGTTTGGAAAGTAATTTAGCAGTTATTTAGATCAATGGTTGAATTTGTTTACTATCTGTTTGTACTAATTCATCCCCCCCTCTCAGTACCTATTGATTCCAACATGTTACTGGTGTATTTTTCTAGTGATTAAGGGTTTTTAGATTGTCCTTAGGGTTAGTTTGCCAAAGGCTTGATTTTTTCCCTTTTGTTGCATACGTATTTTCTACTACCACTTTTTGTAAATTGTTGTTGTCTTGATCGCATCATGTGACCATGTTGTTAGTATTGGACTTAAGTGTATTTGTGATTATCTTTCAGATTATTTTATGATGATTATGGTTAGATAAGAATAGAATAGTTCATGTATGGGTAGGAACCAGACTTGAGATTTATTATTATTATTGTGATGTTGGAACATAGGTGTATCTTAGGGAAGTGGATTGCAATAGGGGTACGAGATCCAAAGTTGTTAGATCTAGGGTAACCTATCATAAGTTGTTAATAAGTGATAACTTAATAATAAAACTTTGGGATAACATTAAATACAATATTAGTAATCATGTTGAGGGTCTGGGGTCTAGAGTGACCAGTCTTGGGTAACTCAACTAGATGATGCTTGAGGCTAAAAGGGTCTAGAGAGACTAGTCCAGGGTACCTCAAGTAAATGACCATGTGATGACATTCTCATAGTATATAGCCTAAGTCACCTTCATAGATCTCACAATTTTCCTTTGGTGGTTGGTATTTGACATTTTGGATTTTGTGGTTGGTTTTTGGTATTTTGTTAGTATTTTGGTTATTGGTTATATGTTCTTTTTAAAGTGGTTTATGCACCCTTGTGTTGACCTATGATCTATAGTGTCGAGCGATCATATATTTTTTTCAACCTTGTAACCTTTGCATCCTTTTACCTTTGCATTTGTCTTTCTTTATTTTGTGTACATGTGTGTATGGGCTTGATGTTATCTCCTCAGCATAGTGGGAGTACACCTTTGGTTCCACTATTATATCATTTGGGATCTCATGTTCTTCTTCATGCTTGGATGACCCTTGTTGTAGTTTTATCTTCTTATTCTTCTAGAGACCTGTTCATTATTATGATGATGTATAATTTTACCTCATCTGTATATTGGTTGACATCCATTCAGAGGATGTATTGTATTGTTATTCATTATTGCACACCCTGCGCCTTGTGTAGTGAATTTTGTTTCATTATGTATACCTTGGGTATCAATTGTATATGTGATCTTATGAGATGTATCTAATGATTTCATTCAATGTATCTTTTCATGTTAGTTTATTTATGGTTTTTCTTCATAAATTAGTTTACTTAAAGTGACTCTACGTTAGGAACCCTTGAGATTTTTAATCTATGTTTGAGTTGCATTTATGTGTGTCATGTGATTTATTGTATTGCTTTCACATTGTTATCATTATTGTTTGTAAACCTTTTAAAAAAAATGATAACTTGGTATAATGTCTAGGTTAAATTATCTTGGGTTCCCTGGCAGGGCATTACACTCCACATAAGTTTAAATAGTGAAATGTGTTAGAATAACTGAGAGAGGGGTGAATCAGTGGCCTTAAAAATAATTCCAATAATCCAACCAAAACTTATATCACAAGTATAATATCCTCTAGTTATCTTTCAGTCCATTAGGATGAATTCCTTTAATAAATTTCACAAACATATACTGCTCGGTAAGATATAATGTTTGTCTTTTTCTAGCCTTTGTTGAGTAGCAGCAATTAAACTTAGTGTTTACTGACCAATCCAATTTTAGTAATGTGTAAAGTAAACTATCAATTCAATAAAATAAATACACATTTGACACATGAATTTTAATGTGGAGACCCTATTAAGGGAAAAACCACTTAGGACTAGTAACCCAAAATTTTCACTCTTCTGAAGTGAGCTCGGTGAAGATCCAACCCTATTAAAGGTTACAAACACACTATTAAGTACGACCTTGTTAGAGGATTCAAAACTAATAGTTTGTATTTTGACCTAGAATTCACTATACTATCAACAAGAAAACCTTTTGATACTCTTGAGTATCTGAATACAATAAGGATGGTTAAATCCCACTCGGTTAAGAGATTTTGCTGAATCAATTGTTAAACTAAAATTGTAAATGATCTATTCAATAATACAACTTTAACTTGCAGATTTTTAGATCTATTGTTAGTCCAATAATACCTCTCTAATAAATATTCTCTTCAATTCCTTTTCTCCCTTTCTTTCTTCTATTTTGCTGGGTGAATTCTCTGTCCTTTGTTGCTCGGTGTCTGCAAAATTTCTTGGCTTTGTTCTTTAGCCTGTATGATCAGATCTTCATGAAGACTTCTATCTTCATCAGAATTATATTCAGCATTCCTCTTTTCATAATGAATTGCTTGTCTCTCTTTATAGACATGTTTAGCTATTTATTCTCCTTTCTTTTTTTGTAGATCACTTCTTGATCCATAAAAATTGGCATTCTTTCTTTAATCTGTAAAGTTCTCCTTCAGTTTTATTTTGCATATCTCTCCATGATAGCTGGGAATAAAATGTGCTTTAAATCTCCCTCTTTGCTTTAGTTCAACTGATCGATAAGAATAAAGAAATCAACTAGTCAATTTAAATATAGCTCCTTCTAGCTAAGTATTTTTGTCTCTCTTTATCTTCAGTTCTTATTGGTGATCAACTTTAGTTAGCTCGGTCATTGACTTAAGTTACGCTTGGTAACAAATTTATTTCTCTCGGTGACCACTCCAATTATGCTCGGTAAATAGCTCTTTCTTGGTAACCACTTGCTTGATTACTATGGTGCTCAATATACACTGTGAACTACTCGGTGTTTTATGTCCATCGGTGTCTACTGTTCATCGGTGTTTACTGTTACTCAGTGTATACTAAAATTTTATCTTTTACTGACCACGTAAATTTTTTCCCTTCAACTCTTTTAAGTTTATGACAATATGTGTATGACCAATCAAAACATATCAGGTTGACATCAATGACAATACAATACATTAACTCATTTAATGTCTTGCATTCACTTTTACAACTCAGTGATCATCAACTTATCATCTTCAAACATTCAATCAGTTATAGTTCATCAATCTCTCCCTTTGACATTGATGGAAACACAATATGAAATATGCCATATCAGACCAAACTTATTGTTCCATATGCAGTGTTAACATTTCTCCAATTCTCTCCCTTAGATGGATGTTTATTTCTTTGAATCTTTCTCTTCATCATCATTGGATCTTTCTCTCCCTTTGTAGAATCATCTTCTTTCTTTGATATTTTCTCTCCCTTTGACTGAATCATGATAGATATTTCATTGAATATCTCTCTCCCTTTGACAGCAATGCCAAAAAAAATATATCATTGAATTATTTTCTCCATCAGCAATACAACTCTGTAGTAGCCAAAAAACAATTTCTCCCTTTGAATCTTTCTATCCCTTTAGTGGATTGATATGTCATTTTATTCCATATCTCAGCTTGCATCAACATGACTGATCTTCTGATAATGTGTAGGCTGATGCATCCTCCTTGTTAACGTAGTGACCAGTAGACAAGGGACAAACCCCTAGTCTATTCCTCAGGTACTCAAATGTATCTTTTGGCAGTGGTTTTCTAAATATGTCTGCTAATTGTTCTTTGGATTATACATATTCCAGTATCACATCTTTCTCTTGTACTTGTTGCCTCAAGTAATGATACTTAATAGCTATGTGCTTTGTCTTACCATGCATCACAAGGTTCTTTGAGATGTTTATAGCACTAGTATTATCACAATAGATAATTACTGGGTCAAGAATTTCTTCATTCACACCGTTCAATAATTTCTTGATCCATGAAATGTTAGAGAAATTTGTAGCAACAACCACATATTCTGCTTCTACAGTTGATTGAGATATGCATCCTTTCTTTTTACTTATCCATGTGACAAGTATGTCACCCATAAAGAATGCCTCTCTTGTTGTGCTCTTTCCATCATCTATGTTTCTAGCCCAATCAACATCAGTATTCTTCAGATATCTCAAATTTATTTTGACAATAGTCATGTGTGATTCCTTAGGATTAGCATAGCTTGTAACTATACCTACTGCATGTGCTATGTTTGGTCTAATATGTACAACATACATTAGCTTGCCAATCATATATCTGTATAAGGTCAAATTTACCTCTCTTGTCTTGTCTTCCTTTGTCAATTTGCATCTGGTTGCCATAGGTATTCCAAATGGTTTGGAGTCCTCCATCTTGAATATCTTCATAATTTATTTGATGTATTTGGATTGTGTGATGTAAATGCCTTCATCCTATTGTAGAATTTGTAGACCAAGAAAAAATTTGATCCCTCCAAACATTGACATTTCAAATTCTTTGCTCATTTCATCAACAAATGACTTGCATAACATATCTGTAAGACCAAAAAAAGTCATAAGAAGCATATCTAGGTAACCAAAAACCCTAAACAATATGCTAACCTATCTAATCTATCATTAAAGCCATTTGAAATGAGAGCATAAACATAAAGCATGAAAACACTTAAAAACTCCCTTCAAATGTAGCTCCCATGTCCTCCTTTCTTATCCATAAAGGTGGATTATGTGTTTCTCTTTTGTCAATGACAAAATTGCAAAAATATTGAAAAACCCAAATTGAAAGTGAGAATACTAGGAGATAGTGGTTCTTAAAATTGAAAGAGAAGAATGCATCTCAATTTATAGGAAATGAGAGGCAATTAGGTGAAGATTGCATAGAATCAATGCATAATGAAGGGAAAGGTAGGTAGGATATTTGGAAGCATGATATGGGGGAAAATGAATGAAGAAATATTGAAGATATTGAAGAAGCACCTTAATAGGGATGTGAATCCTCAATCAAGGGATATGGCAATTAGGTGGGATTAGGAGGATATTAATTCAATTAGGAATTCAATATTCCTCACAAATCTAAATTAGTATTTATGAAATTACAAAATCCCATAAATTTAGAATTAAGTAATTAATTAATTAATTGTGAAGACTTAGGAAAAAGGGGAATAAATAAAGTCAATTTATTTATTCAATTAGGAAATAGGGATAAACTATAGGTTATTCATCCCAAGAGGATAGATTAGTGAATTATTGACCAAATTGAAGGCATTAATGCACAATTGGTTTGATTTTGATAATATTGATAAGGATTAAGATCAATTCCAATGATTTTATAATACTTTAGGAAATCATGAGGCATCGATGAGCTTTGACAATACTCTTGTGATAATGATTGGAAATGATATAATAGCATCAATGAACTTGGATGACGCCGACCAGAGGATAAATAAAGGTAAGGAGACATCGATGAACTTGGAGAATGCTCCTGAAATGTGAAAGTGGCAACGAGGCATCGATGAACTTTGACAATGCACTCGAAATGATGATTGATGATGAAATATCATCGATGAACTTTGACAATGCTATTGGAGGAATTAAATGAGAATGAGGTATTGATAAACTTTGACAATGCCAGAGGATTGATTGAAAGAGATTGATAAGACATTGATAGGATTTTAGAATCAAATGAGTTTGGAATGATCTTAGATCGATTTAGGAAGATTAGGACCTGGTTGGACTAATTGAGGAAGATCATCAATTTTGCCAAAATGAGAAAAATGTTAGTAATTAATGACATGGAAGAATGACGCAATATTAGTGAATGATAAAGATCAAATACACAATATAGAAGACATGTTAAAAAGGGGCATAGGAAATGAACCTTTTTTAGGTGTCTACATTTTTCCCCTCCTTGATACAATGTGATTATGAGCATTAGTTCAAATAAAAATAGAAGATCATGCCCCAGTGGATCGACAGAATGGAGGTAGGATGCCCCCTCAGAAAATTGGGTAGAAATTGACATGAGGACAATTTTTCAAAACGAAAGATGATTGATTGAAGAAATGTTAGGAGAAAGAAGAAATTAAACGAAGAAATATTAGTAAGACAGAAATATTTTGGCTTTCAAAAGTGCAATAATTTCATAAGAGATTATTTTGATATTGCAAAATTGGATGCCGCGCATAATGGCACAAAATCCAAAGCGAGAAAGTCATCCTGTTGCATAAACAAACATGATGCAGATAGATGCCGATCTTCTCGATCCTGAAGCATATAGCAGACATGCCCTAGAATTTCATGAGATCATCAAATAGGCAGAAGATAAAGAAAAAATTGGTCATGAACCATCCTGGCTACTCTCATAAGTTCAGATAATATCATCGAGTAGCATAGGAACATGATCAAAAAAGAAAATCAATAAAAGATAAAACACTCAATGGAACAATGTGAGCCAACAACCACTCTCATCTTTTTTAACTTGCATTAAATGTTCTTTGATTGATAGCTTAGATTGGAAATTGACTGATTGGATAATTGATTGATAAATTAGACAGATTGATTGGTAGTAAAGATCGAAAGATTGAATAGGTCCAACCAAATTGAATGTTGAGTCACAATGATTTAGATTGCGTTTGTGAGAACATGATTTTGTTAAGCACAGGATGATGAATTTTCCACTGATGTCTGCAACTATGATGATTGATACGCAAAAAGAAGACAAGTATATACAAATGTTTTGCAGATTTTTTAAGAGATTTTTGCAATTTTTAGGATTTTTTAAGATATTTCAAATTTTTTTGTGATGATCTTTTTTCAGGACTTTTTAGGATTTTTAGGATTTTTTTCATGATTTTTAGGGATTTTTTTAGCATCATATTTGATTTTTATGGTCTTTTTTTAGGATCATATTTGATTTGTTTAGAGATTTTTTTGGATTTCTTAGCTGCTTATTTGGATTTTTAGGATTTTTTTAGGTCATTAAGATATTTACAATTTGTTATCTCCATTATGATAGTCGAGGAATCTCATGGATAAACCACGTTCAAGGTCTTGCCCCTAGTTTGAATTTAAATTCAAAGATAGGTCAGTGTTAGGAATCTGCCCCCAAACAGCAAAGAGACTATGTACAAAGGCCAAAGAGAAAGACAAACTGGGTATACGAAGGGTAAGACAAAGGAGATCAACCAATTACATGCCATAAAGGGGTGATAGGGTCGATTCAAAGTGAAAGATGTGATCAAGAAAGAACATCAGGATACCAGGTGGAATCATGATAGATATTGGAGCAACAACTTACTACGTGTGGTGCCTGTTCATCAGGTTTTCACCACGGTACTTGCCCAAAGTGCCTGTTTATCAGGTTTTCACTTGTGGATGAGATTTTTCTCTTGATTTCTAATTTTGTGTGCCAAGATGCATTTTTACTAGGTTTTCATCAAGTCAACCATTTTATATCTTTTTTGATTTTTTTTCTATTTTCTCTTTTTTATTTTTTTACTATTGTTTCAAAAAAATTTGCAATTTTTTTTGTACTTTTTTAGAAATTTTTGCAATTTTTTTGTACTTTTTTCAGGATCATGCATAATACTTATGAAGGTGCATGCTATTCAATTCTTCTGGCAATGGTTCTCCCTCCAGTGTTGCAAGCTGATACACTCCAAACCCATATGTTGTTGTGACCATATAAGGGCCTTCCCAATTTGGTTCAAATTTCCCAGCCTTTTCTCTATGGCTGGGTTTTGTAATTGATCTTGAGAACCAAGTCACCAATCTCAAAATGGTGGGCTCAGACTTTCTTGTTATAGCTCTGTTTGAGGTAGTTTTGATAGGCTTGCAAGTGTACCAAGGTGGTTTTTCTCTGCTCATCTAGCATTTCGAGCTCATGCAACCTAAAAACTCTATACTTCTCATCATCAACAATGCCTTGCAAGGATACTCTTAGTGATGGAATTTAAACCTCGATAGGAAATATGACCTCAGCACCGTAGACTAAAGAGTATAGAGTAGCACCAGTGGGCATGTGAATGCTGGTTCTATAGGCCCAAAGAGCTAGATTTAGTTCAAGGTGCCAATCACGATCAGCATCATTGACAGTTTTTTGAAGGATCTTGATGATTGTTTTGTTAGATGCCTCTTATTGGTCATTGCCTTATGGATAGTAAATGCTAGAAAATCCATGACAGATTTTGAATTTCTCACAAAGCTTTGTAACATATTTTTTCTAGAATAAGATACCATGATCAGTAATGATAGCCAGAGGAATTCCATAGTAGAAAATGATATAATTCAAGGTGAATCTGGAAATTTGCTTTCCGGTGATGTATGTCATAGGGATAGCTTCCACCCATTTGGTAAAGTACTCAGTGGTCATTATGATATACTTGTGGCCATCAAAAGATAAGGGTGTAATCTTCCCTACAAGATCAAATGCCCATTGAGAAAAGGGCCATGGAGAAACCATTGGCTGTAGATCCTATGCTGGAGAATGAATCAAATTGCCATGAATCTGGCATTTGTAACATTTCTTAGCAAACTTATGTGCATCTTGCTCCATGGTGGGCCAATAATATCTAGCTCTGACCAGCTTCTTAGAAAGACTTAGACCATTGAAATGTCCTCCACAAATACCATCATGGACCTCATGTAAAGAAGTGTCAGCCTCTCACGAATCAAGGCATTTGAGGAGGGTTTGGTCATAGGCTCTCCTATAGAGGGTATCACTGAAAATGACATAATAGGAGGCTTGACAGATAAGGGCTCAGAGTTCATTTTGGGATAGGGTAGGAGGTAAGATCTGGGTGCATAGGTAATGGTAAACATCTTGGTACCAAGTGGAATCGAGACCAACAATATCATTCACAAGCTTATATTGCAAAATGTTGAATACAGGAAGCAACAGCTTCTCAATGAGAAATTCACATCTCTCTTCATTATTCAGCATTTCAATCATAGAAGAAATAATGTCCATAGAATTTGCCTATTTGTTATGTACCTGAGGAAGATGGTGGAAACTAATTATCACAAATTTCTCCTTGAGAAAGTTGGCCAACTATTTCTAAGGTACCAACTTTTCATCTTTGGTTTCATAGTCATCAGTGACCTATCGGATGACTAATTGGGAATCACCATACACTTTGAGGTGATAGATTTTCCATTGAATAGAAAGTTTGATCCCAGTGATAAGGGAATCATATTTGATGATGTTTTTGGTTCTTGCAAATGCAATTCTATAAGATTTTTGTATGACATCACCTTGTGGGGTGACAAACATGATGACTGCCCCCGATCCATGCCTAGTGTGTGAACCATCAAAATAGAGTTTCCATTCATTAGAGTCAGTGAATGCAAAAATGGAATCATTTAGAAATTTTGAAAGCAATGGATGATCATCTGGAATTGGTGCTTCTGCAAGCTGATCTTCTATCACCTGGCCTTTTATTTCTTTTCAGTCTATATACTCTATGTCAAACTCACTAAGGAGCATGACCCATTTGATGACATTAATTTTTCCATTAGTAAACTTAGTGAAAAACATTGACAGAGATCATCAGTACAAGCATAACCGGTGGACTACAAGAACAACTGGCAGACAACCAGCATACCCAATAGAACAAAAAGGTCACGAGAAAATGCTAAGTATGGAATTGACCGATGAACACTGACAAGTGTTACACCGATGAAGTCAACAAGACATCATAGAAGGGTCAATAACATAACATGGAGATCATCGCCGACGATATAGTTTTGAGAAAAAAATTGATGGAGTAGAAAAGGCATACCAGACGAATAGTTCAAGAAAGGAACACTGATGGCAAAGAAAACTGATAGACTGATAGAGCAGCTCGACCATCAGAACCGACAGTCAGTTAGAGAACCCGCAAATAGTGGATCTGAGTTTTACACATCAGATAAAGCATTGTAATTCTATTTTTAGAGTTTTAATTTTTTTTAAATCATTACTTGAGGGTCAAGCAAGCTTTATGTAAATGTTTTAAAGCATCCTAACGGATCTAAAACATATCTAACTAAAGATCAAGGTCAAGTTGTAAACCTTGGATCTAGAGTTAACTTGCAAAGTGTGAATCAAGAATAGAGCTAAAATCTAGTATAAATAGATGTTTGATCAATTGTGAATTATAAATTCATTGTTGTTGATAGCCATGAAGAGCATCTAAGGAGAAGAAGGAAGAATTCATGCAAAGTTTAGAAACAAATCACACCAGTTATCAAGAACACACAGAAGCTACCAACGAGCAGACAAAGGTATTATTAAATCATAAAAAGATGATTACTCATACATAGGAAGCTTTATTGGATCTATTATCAGAAATTAGAGATTGCAAAAATCATCAGATCAAAGACTTATGTAGTTTCATTCTAACAAGTGCATCACATCTAAAATCCTTTTGTAGAAGGTTGACTTAACCATTCTTTACAAATCTCTTAATAGAGTGCACACTTAACAGTGTTGCTAAATCTTCAAATGAAGTAGATCTTATCATGTCTCTAATGTAATACTCCTAACAGGGTAGGTCATCAGAAGTGACCAATTGTAAGCCTTAATCGGCCCCTTCTTATTTGCAGATAGTGAAGTCTTGTGGGTAACAATCCCCACCATAGTTTTTAATTCCTAGCAGGAGTTTTCTGCGATATCATATCTTGTGTCATGTGTTATCTATTCTCATGAATATTTCTTGTATGGTTACATATTAAAGAACTTATGTTATGATTGCATATACATAAAGAAAGATGAACAATTAGATAAGATAATTTACAAACTGATGACTAAGGGTTAATGGGCTAACCAAGAAAATTTTTAGAGGTACTGCTTCACCCCTCCCCTCTCAGTACATCATTCCAATATAATTCCAACAATTGGTATCAGACCTAATTCTCTTTCTTGAAAAGCTTAAAGACTTAAGATAAAAGATCAGAGCAATGGAAAAGTACAGACTGGACAAGACTATTGAGAATAAGAAATTGAAAATGCAGATAAACTACGAGCAGTATAAAGAGGCAAGAATCAACTTAAGAAAACTTCTTGATGAAAGAAAGATTATGGCAACTAGGTTGAATGAGAAGGACTACAAAGAATCAGAAATACAAGATTACTTTGACACAATAGAATCATCAACAAGCAAAGCTTAAGATGCATCAGTAGAAGAAATCACAAGTCTACAAGAGGTCAATCTACATTTGACAGAACAAATCAAGATGCTACAAATCGGTCAAGAAACTCAAATGGTAAAAATGATTGATGTCATGAATGATGCAAGAAAAGGTGAAAAAGAAAGAACACTAGCCATTGATGATAGGAGGAAAATAACAGAGAAGCTGCAAGAGAAAGAATCAGAGATTCAAAGACTTACTGAGCATCACCATGAGGTTACCAACCAGATTATTCTTATGAGTCAAGAAGAAAATAGACTAAACACAAAACTCATTGAAAGAATACAGATCATCGGTGAGCTAAGAGAAGAGAATGAAAAATTGAAGCATTAAATCAAATTACAGAATCAACACAAGGAATTGATCAAGAAAGCTAAAGGTAGCAACAAAAGGATGGATGATTTTCTTGATGGACAGAGAAGAGTCAACAACTACACAGGATTAGGGTACAATGAGAAAGGTGAATCTTCTAATCAACCATATCAAAGGAATGCTTTCACAACCCCAATATCCAAGAAGCTATCATGCAATCACTGTGGAAAACCCAACCACACCTCAAACATCTGTAGAAGAAAAATGAAAGGTATTTCTCAAGAACAATATACTTTCATTGGTAATTGTTATAAATGTCAAAAGAAAGGACACAAGGCACATGAGTACAGATCCAAAGTGACAAATCCAAAGAAGAAAACCTACATGGAAAAGTACTATCCTACCTACAAGATGAATGGGCATACACATGAGGAGTGCTAGAGGTTGGACCAATCCAGGTATGACATGTTTGCATTGTAACTCGTAACTCGTATGTTTGGGACTATAACACATGGGTAAACTGCACAGCATGTGGAAGGTATGGTCATATTACTGCCAACTATATGAGACAGTGGACTAGAAGGTCAAGAGGTTGGACCAATCTAGGTATGACATGTTTGCATTGTCATAAGGTTGGACATGTGATAAAATATTGCAAAGACTGATTGATAGATAAAAGTACTCATCCCAATGGAAATACCATTGATGACATCAAAAGAATGAGAAACAAGATGTGGGTAAAAGCCACAAACACTGAAGGTAAAAGAAAAAGCAATACAAATGATGACACCCCATCCAATGGATCTGGTGACATCACTACATCCAACTAGATTGCACAAGTATGTATGGAACTGCATTATGACAAGTTATATTATGCATCAGTTCCATTACACATAGTTCATATTGTAATGTTAGCATGAATAAAGATACAATATATTGTTGTTTGATTAAAATATTGAAAAGAAACCATCAGTTATTGGGCACAATTTGCATCAGTGAACACACACAGAAAAGTTATCACTACTTACCAGAATGTATCAGTCATTACAAAAGCTAAGTGTAAACTGATGGACATTGGTGAACCTTGAGGCAACGAAATCTGTCTTCACCACTTTACCAACCATCATTGGTGAAGTCACCAAAGTTGCTAGCAACCCTAATGCTTTGTACAGACACCGAAGATGTTATGAATGTCTCTACCAACAAACTCAATCTTTATATATCGACAATTTGGTACGCATTAATGACAACTTAGGGCACAAAAAGGTTATAAAATCCCAATGGGTAAACTCATTTTTGCACCCGCAATTTTCGAGTAGAGAAAAGAAAAGCAGAGTGATTTCAATCAATTTGGAGTGTGAAACAACAAGAATCAATTTGACACAAAGCATTCACATTCACATGCAATCATAGAGAATCCATAAGTAATCACATTCACCAACCGCACTTTTTTATTTGCAAAAATCCCTAAATTTTTGCAACACGATGGCATCGAATTCTAGAGTTGAGAAGATTAAGGAAGACAAGAAGAAATCATTCAATCTTGTCAATAGAGGCTCTTGTGTTGAACCCAAATTCAAGCTACACCTAGAAATAACATCACAACCCAACGATTCTGGAGCATTCTCTAGAATTCCACCTAGGATTTTGCTGGTAGAGGACGTAAGGTCCTATATACACTGTAAGATCTCAGAAATAGGAGATATAGACCTAGATAATGCCTACAAGGCACTATGTGATGATGCTAGAAATCTCAAAGAAGAGCATAGACATCTGGAAGTAAAGGGACTCATGAATGCACTGCATTTTCCCAAGGTCTTCAAAATAGAATGGATAAATATTGTTCTTAGCAGATTTCACAAAAAGACTCTATGGCTTAATAAGCCAAAGCCAATAACAAAGGATGTTATTCATGCAGTTACTATTTATCCTATGACTGACAAACCACAAGCTCACAAGCACCCATCCCTGGCAGAAGTGGAAAAACTGACTGGTGCTAAATTAGATAAAAGAGCACTCAAGGTCAACACCATTACTGACATAGAACTGAAGTTTGGAGCATGTGTTGTTGGATATAAAATCTTCCAGGAAAGAAGAATGAATAGCATATCAAGTACTGCTATGAGCACAACATACAAAATCATCAAACATGGAAAGAAGATGGATCATGCAGAGATCCTGCTACATCAACTGGAGGAGAACATGTGCACTATAAGATCTTCAAGGACAAAAACTTGTAAGTTTTTTTCCCTCATAATGTGCATATTCTTTTACTTTGAAGAATACTTTCCTTCAATAGGAAAAGTTGTATGGGACACAAGCAAACCCATAACCATTCAGATAGGTGAATTCATAGAATCACTAGCAACATATTTTGATATTGTTATGCATGAATATTTCAAAACCATTAAGGAAATGTTGCAAGCCAGAACAAGAATTCCTGAAAATCTGATAGAGGAACACAGAGAGAATATATGCTTCATGGTAGATATTGATTTCATGTACATCCAAGCAGTAGTACCTAGGAAATCATGGCTCTCAAAGTTAGAATATGAAATCAAAATAGGACAAGCCAATAAGTGCATTGAGGCACTATTGAATGAACTAGTGCACAACAAGCAACTAAGATTTGGCACCCATGAAGAGGCCAAACAAAAGATTAAAACAAATCTTGTTATCAAGAAAGATGTAAAAGAGTCAAGAAGAATGGTGAAGAATCTGAAAAAGAACTTTTATATATCTTCTGAAGGTGAAGAGGAACAAGAGGGTAAGGAGGAACTCATCGAGGACCAGCTACCCATCGGTGATACAGTAGAGGAAAATAAATCAGAGGAATAACAGTTTGATTCACCACCTCCTCCTCCACCTAAGAAGTCAAGAACAAGGAGTCAAACAACAAAGGATGCAACTCCTCCCATGGTAAAAGGAAAGGTGTATAAAAGGAAACCTGACACATCAAAGGGAAAACAACTAGTTAGGACACCTACCAAAAGGAGGAAATTTGTTCAGACAAATGAGGATATAGAGGACTTAGCTATGGATGAGCCTGACACTGTAATTGAATAGGAAAAAGAAACAACAAAGGTAACATCAACTACTAAAAACATTGATGAAATATGTAAGTACATTTCTGAAGCATCATCTATTGGACATCCTAAGATTAGGAAATGGTTGAGATGGGATTATGTAGAATAGAATAAAATTGAAGATGCAATTATAGCTAAAATGTGTAGACACTATAATGTCCCACTTCAATTCACTACACGTGATGTACCACAAGAACTATTGATAAGATTATCTTCTAGGTTCACATTTGCACTCCATGAGGAGAAGTGGATAAGAGAAAGAGTACTTGTTTCTCTTATGCCTCCTGAATCAAAAAGGGAAGAAATAAATGAAATCATGGATAAATATGAGAAAAATTTCTTGCCCAAAATGAGAGCTTACAAATGTCTAGAAGAGAATTTTATAGAGCTAGAACAAGAAGCTCATGATAAATGGAGCTAGATACTCAATCCTATTGAGGAGAGCAGTTATGAGAAGGAAACTGTCACTTAGAGAGATAAATCAACAGCTGAGTTAGAAAGTGAAGAAGTTCAAATAACCAGACAGAAACAGGTTGATATTATAGATGAAGAATGGCCTAAAAATAGTGAGGAAAATCAAGTACCAGCAAGTCCAATTCACATCAGTTTAGAGGATGAAGAAGTTACCAAATAAGAGATAAAAATAAAAGGTAAATTAGATGATGATATAAATGATGAATCATGGTTAGACAACATTGTCAATACCACTATAGGAAAAGACCTAGCAGTAGAAGTAAAAAAATATGAAGACATAAATATTGTATAGGGCAATACTGACGGATAGGATTCAACTATTGACACTACAACAGTCAATACACCGACAAACATGAATATATTAATAGATGCTATTGATATTCAATCAAGCTAGGACAAATCATCTAAGAAAGATGATGATATACCCAAGGATATGGGTACTGATGAAAACAAAGATGCATCCAACACTCAAAAGGATACAGATACAGAAATGAAGAATGTAACCGACAATCAACAAGAAGTGTCAAATGAAAAAAACAAAGAGGCAGATAAAAAATATGAGGATACATTGAGAAAGGTTGAAGAAAAGGATAAAAGTGAAGGATTCAAGTAGGATGAAGGCACAAAACACAAAGAAGATATATCTATTAATACACCTAAGGCCAATGAGGAGACATCCTCACCAAACCAGCCGGTGGACTCAGAACAGAAACAATAGGATGTTTCATCTTCTTGACCCTCACCTACCAAGTCAACCCAATCTCAAGCTTTACAAATGGAAGTACATCAATCTACCACCCAGCCAAAGAAGAAGAAGAACAAAGCACTGAAGAAAGACATTTTGGCTGTTACACTGGATGAAGTAATAGAAGTCCCAAACTGGGATATTACTACTTTGGATAGTTATAAACTTTAAGAGTTTGGAGTACTATGTCAAAAGAAAACCATTTAGAAGAAAATGATACAGGAACATAGGGAAACAATGGAACTTGACAAGGCAAGAGACATTCTACAACTACTAGTTCCTGAGGTGAAACTTGAGAAAAATGCTACAGTTAAGGAAAAAATTTGTTGTTCATACCGATGCCATCACAGACCATAATATAGAAGAAGAACAAGCTATGGAAGAACAAGCAGAGAAAAAGTATCAATACAAATTAATTGATAAGATCAACCAAGAAGTGGCACTGAACAAGGTAAAGCTCTCTAAACTAACTGATCAATTTGAGCCAATGATTGCTGAGGCAATTACCTTAGTTCAAAAGATGTGCATGCTTGAAAAGTTTACAAAGGAAAATAGTGACAAGTTAGCACAGATAAATTCTAATGTCACAGCAAGTGCACAAAGCCTAACCTCAAATGGAAACAACATCAAGGAACATCATGACAAGCTCATTGAGGCTAAAAGGATAAGGAAAAAAATATGGGATGCTGAAACACAACTCAGAGGTGAGATTACTGAACTATAGGCGCACATCTTTCCTAATCTTACTACTCTACAAAAACATATTTCTAAAGCAAGAAACCTAATTACAACCCCAGAGATGTTTGTAGTAGACAACATCTATGATATACACGTAAGGATATCACTTTAGCACATGGCTCTAGAAATGCTGAAGGAAAAATGGGAAAATATGACGGAGGAGATCAAGTCCTCACATTCCCACCTTTTTGACAAGATGTAAGTACCTTTGCCTTTATTATCAAAAAAGGAGGAATAGAAAGGAAATGTATATTGTATGTACAGGAGGAACATATATGTAAAGATAGCTATGTACAATATCAAAAAAGGGAAAAGAAAAGTACATAAGGAAATGTATATATACTTACACTTACTAGCATATACATAGGGGGAGTCATTCAAATGAATAAGGAAGAAGTATACATAGGTGTACATACTAATACGTTCAGTATGCTGCACATATCATGTTTTTGATACTAATGTCAAAGGGGGAGATTGATAACATTAATTTTTCCATTAGTACACTTAGTGAAAAACATTGACAAAGATCATTGGTACAAGCATAACTGGCAGACTACAAGCATAACTGGTAGATAGTGAGCATACCCAACAGAACAAAAAGGTCATGAGAAAATGCTAATTATGGAATTGACTGATGAACACTGACAAGCGTTACACTGACAAAGTCAATAGGACATCACCGAAGGGTCAATAACATAACATGGAGATCATCGTTGACGGTATAGTTTTGAGAACAAAACTAATGGAGCAGAAAAGGCATACCCGATGAACAGTTCAAGAAAGGAACACCGACGGAAAAGAAAATTGACAGACTGACAAAGCAGACTAACCATCAGAATTGACAGTCAGTTAGAGAACCCAAAAATAGTGGAACTGAGTTTTACACGATAGATAAAGCATTGTAATTATATTTTTAGAGTTTTAATTTGTTTTAAATAATTACTTGAGGGTCAAGCAAGCTTTATGTAAATGTTTTAAAGCATCCTAATGGATCTAAAACATATCTAACTAAAGATCAAGGTCAAGTTGTAAACCTTGGATCTAGAGTTAACTTGCAAAGCGTGAATC
>MU226046.1:3286566-3297428 GCA_018584345.1 Thuja plicata
GTATTATTTAGTCATGAAAAGATGATTACTCATACATAGGAAGCTTTATTGGATCTGTTATCAGCAATTAGAGATTGCAAACATCATCAGATCAAAGACTTATGTAGTTGCATTCTAACAAGTGCATGACATCTAAAATCCTTTTGTAGAAGGTGGACTTAACCATTCTTTACAAATCCCTTAATAGAGTGCACACTTAACAGTGTTTCTAAAGCTTCAAACGAAGTAGATCTTAATAGGTCTCCACTGTAATACTCCTAACAGGATAGGTCATCAGAAGTGACCAATTGTAATCCTTAACCGACCCCTTCTTATCTGCAGATAGTGAAGTCTTGTGGGTAACAATCCCTATCATAGTTTTTACTTCCTAACAGGAGTTTTATGTGATATCATATCTTGTGTCATGTGTTATCTATTATCATGAATGTTTCTTGTATGGTTACATATTAAAGAACTTATGTTATGACTGCATATACATAAAGAAAGATGAACAGTTAGATAAGATAATTTACAAACTGATGACTAAGGGTTAATGGGCTAACCAAGAAATTTTTTAGAGGTACTAATTCACCCCTCCCATCTCAATACATCATTCCAATATAATTCCAACACCATTTGGCTAGGCGACCTGTGAGAGCTACTTTTCCTAAAAGATACTTCAATGGATCAATCCGGGACATGAGAATGGTTTTTTTGTGTATCGTGTAATGTCTTAACTTCTATGTTGCAAAAACCATAGAAAGAAAAGATCATTCAATGAGTGAGTAGTTTAATTCATATCCAACCAATGTTCTTCTTATGTAATAAATAGCTCTTTCTCTTCCTTGATCATCATGCTATGCAAGAAGAGCACCCAATGTAGTTTCTATAACAGAAATATACAAGATGAATAGCTTTCCTAGAATGGGAGGCATCAATATTGGTGGATGTAATAGATAATATTTTAATTGTTGGAACGAGTGCTCACATTTTTCATTCCAATGAAAAGTCACACCTTTATGTAGAAAATTTTGAAAGGACTGACATTTATCTGCGAGTTGTGCAATGAACTAGTGGATAGACTATATTTTATGTTGTAGACTTCTTAGCTTACTTAGAGTGTTTGGTGGAGGCATTTCTAAAATAGCTTTCACCTTTGTAGGATCCACTTCAATACCTTGTTGAGAGATAATATAGCCTAGGATTTCTCTAGAAACAACTCCAAAAACACACTTTTTTGGATTTAAGCGAAGCTTATATCCTTCCATTCTCTCAAAGATTTTGGGTAGAATGCTCAAATGATATTTTCTAGTTGTAGATTTGTAGAGGAGGTCATCAACATAATCTTCCATCAAGATGTGCATGAAGTCATGGAAGATTGTGGCCATTTCCCATTGGTAAGTTGCTCCAGCATTTTTGAGGTGGAAGGGCATGCCATTCCAACAATAGGTTCCCCAAGGACATGTGAAATCTATCTTGGGTTGATCTTCAGGAGCAATTTGAATTTGGTTGTAACTAGAGAAGCCATCCATGAGTGACAACATTTTGTATCCTACAGTCATGTCGACAATGATGTCGATGTTGGGCAGAGGAAAATCATCTTTAGGGCATGCCTTATTTAGATCATAAAAATTAGTGCATATCCGTATGCCCCCAACGTGTTTTCTGATAGGTACCAGATTGGAAATCTAATCTGTGTAATCTATAGGTCTGATAAAACTAGCATCTAATAACTTCTTCAATTATACTTTTACTAGTAGAGCTATTTGGGGATGCATTTTTTGTAGCTTTTGTTTGACTGGCTTCACACCTAGCTGCAGAGGGAGGTGGTGAAGAACTAATTCAGGATCCAGGCTAGACATGTTAGCATAGGACTAGGAAAAATTAATCTATTTCTCAAGAAAGAATCTAACAAACTTGTCCTTCTCTTTTGGTGATAGTGATGTTGCAAAGTGTATGATCTTGGTGTTGTTTGGTGTTCCCAAGTTGATTTCCTTGGTCATTTCAATGATAAATTCTGACTTCTCCTTTAGAGGGGGTATGTCCAATCTTCCATCCTTGGGTGTCTCAAAGATATTTTCACCCTCAAATACATCCTTTGTTTTTACTTTTTCATGGTCAACTGACATCATTCAGTTTTCACCAGAGGACCGATTCTTTTCATTTTTTCTTTTTTTATTTTATCATTTTCAATTTTGTGACTGGAAGATGGAGTTGACTCTCCAAAATATGTTGTAGGAACAAGGTCAATGGAGAACCCTGCTTTGTGGCTACCAGATGGCATGCCCTCTTGGAGCTCAAAGAATTCTACTATTGCTTCATTATTTTCAAAGCAATCTAAGCTCAATGATCCTTTCTCATCCCAATCAATAAGTTTGGGGTAAACTAGGGGGATTTCATTGTGAATAGTGAAAATGTTTTTGAGGCCAGAGGTAAAGGAAAATATGTAAACATTAGTGTCTTCAGAGTCAGAGAATTCATGCACTGAAGGTTCAGGACTGGGATTCCAGAAAATTCTAGCCCAGGGATTGGGATAGGTTATTGGAGGAGGTGTTGTGTTAACATGTTTGTCTTCGATGGGTGGGTCATCAGATTCAGGGAAGACATGGTCAAGCTCATAAGAACTAGAGGAATAGGATGTCCATTCTCACTGATTGGAATTGGTAGTGTCAAAATAGGGAACCTCAAATGCCTTGTCATCATTCAAAAACTCCACATTTTTACATGAGGCCATTTTTGCATTTGAAGAGCTAATTCGCAATGGTTTAAATCCAATGCGCAAATGAGGAGGATGACCTTTTGTAAAAGTAGGTTCAACAATCCCTTGATTGTGTACACCAAGACCACTATGGCCATCATAGGCTTTTTCCTGCATGAGTGTGAACCCAAGCCCGTATCTTTTAATGGGTATCTTAGTGGGCTCTTGTTCTTGTTTTTGTTTGTCTTGGAAAATCTAGCTAGATACATTGTCATATACATGTTCCTCATGCAAACCTCCCCACCTAGTGAATGTAGGTGAGGTCATAACTTTTATGGTGGTCTTTGGTGGTTGTTTTTGCAATAATTTTGGTTTTCCATAAGACATCGGGGAGAGATGAAGTTTCCCAATATGAAAGGATTCTACCATGGTATACTCTCCACAACCTTTATCTTCAAGCTTCATCTTTCCTTTGACCATTTTTTCAAGGGTGGTTGCATCAACATATTTGGAGGAATTGAATGGGGTAGATTCACTGTTGGTAGGAACTTGTTGTGTGGGCCCTTCTTTAAAATTAGCATAGAATTGGAAAGGGTTAGGATCACCTGGGATAGTGATCTTAGCTCCATTGTGAAAAAAATTCAGACATTGATGATACGTGGATGGAACCACCTTCATGGCATGGATCCATGGGTGTCCTAAGATCATGTTGTACGGAAAGTCTAGATCCAGGACTTACAGAAATGTGTTTTGAGTAATCAGACCAATTCTAATAGGCAGTACGATGACTCCTTTGGAAGGATGTTCAACATCATCATATGCCTTTATTGTGATTCTCCTGGAGGGATCTATATCATTCTCATTGTAGCAAAGATCAAGAAAAACCTTTAAGGTGAAAATGTTAAGTCCTCCTCCATCGTCTATTATGAATTGCCAGATTTTGGCATTATGGACAAAGACTTCAAGATGGAGAGGGTCATTATGGCCAAGCTGGTCATGTGGAACATCATCTTTTGAAAATGTGACATGCTAGGATGTAGAGAAGTGTCCCTTCATGACCTAAAACTGGTCAGTGTCAATGTCGGTTGGAACAAGGGATTCTTTCAAAGCTTTTTCAAGGACTTCCTTATGCTAGGGGGTGTGCGTAGCAGATCAAGGATGGATGTCAAGGTAGGGGTCTTACCAAGCTGGTTGACAAGGTTGTAATCAGAAGGTACCTTGGGTTTAGATGGTGCACCAGGCACCATAATCTTGGTACTATAGGTAGTGATTGCGTATTAAGGGTTACTATCTCAGAAGGTTAGAGTTGACATGCATATATCAGCCTCAGAGAAGCAATTGCTGGTGTAATCATGGCCGGTCTGAGTATAATTGACATTGTTCTTGGAATTTGAATTCAATGTAGAGGCATTCCCCTTCTCATGATCCACCAAAGGGTTTGTGAAAATAGTATGGTCAGTATTGGAAGATCCCACTGTGGGTTCAACTTCAATCATGCCTTGATTAATGAGGTCTTGGACTTTATGTTTTAATTGATAGCAAGAATAGGTTTTGTGTCCTTTTATCTGATGATAATATCAATATTTCTTGTCATCCCACCAAGGGGGTTTAACTGCTAGTTCATTGTGGATCTCAGGTAATTGAATGTACTTTTTTTGCAATAACTATTGCAATACCAAATGGAGTGGCTCACCCAATGGAGTGAATTGTCTTTGCGGTCCATCTCTATTTCTCGGCGGTCAACACTGTCAATTTTGTTGCACATTATTATTCATTTGTGCTTGAGGTTATGTTGGAACTGGCGCTAGAGGCGGTGTTGGAGTCACTGTTTGTGTTTTTTTAATAGTAGGTCCTTTGAGACTCACTTTATGTTGTGTTGTGTTGATCATCGGTGCATCGATAATGCCATCGTTCATGACATTTTTATTCTAAGACCAAAATTTCAGCTTGTCACTTGAAGTGATCGCACTCTAATTGTCCTTGTTGATTTTGAGGACTCCTTTCTTGATAAGAGCCTCTTCAATATAAATTACTTTGTTCATGAGCTTTTGAATGGTTCTTGGTCATTTCATCTTGAGCTCATACATCATTTCTGGTACCATATTTTGAATGAATAGTCATATTTGTTGTTCTTCTGGCACATCAAAAGGACATTGACTAACCAAATTCCTCCATCGCAACAGGAAAGTCATGAATGATTCTCCATCTTTTTGTTTAGTTATACATAAATCAGTCAACATAACCTCATTTGATATGTTAAACGCAAAGTGAGAGATGAATTTTTCTGCCAATTCTTTCCAAGACCTGATATTGTTGGGTAGCTTAGAGTACCATTTCATTGCTTGACCTCCGAGGCTTTGAGGAAAGAGTTGCATGAGGTTCGTGTCATCATTGTGAACCTCAATGCAAGAAGTATAAAATTCCTGAATGTGATCGATTGGATTACCATTTCCTTTGTAATTTTAAAATTTGGGTACTTCAAAATTCTTTGGAAAAGGAGGCATGTAAATGCTTGAATCAAACGTATTAGGACATAGGTCTCATTCTATATAAAGTGTCTTTTTTCCTTGAATTGTAGATCATTCAGTTGTTTCTGCAAGCATTGGATTTTTTGAATCATGTCTACATTCTATGAAGACTTCACAACTTTTCCATGTGTATCAGAATGATGTGTCCTCTTAGAAGTGATCGAACATTGACTATATTCCAAGGCCTCTAATTTTGATGATTCATATGAGATGTCAAGGAGTGGTGCCATCTGTTGTCTCGAATGTTGTTAAGGATCTTCCACATGTTGTTGATTTATTGGTGGAAGATTATATTGTTGACCTTGGGTCACATAGTATGGTTGAGAAACTTGTTGGTGATATCTTGGTGCATACTGTTGTTGTTGATTTTGCACCACATGTTGTTGTTGTTGTGACACATTTTGTTGTTGTGCAACATATTGTTTTCGTTGTAGAACGTATTGTTGTTGAACATGTTGTTGTTTCTATTGTTGAACATGGTATTGTCATTATTGTTGAGACATACTACTATTGTAGAGCATGTTGTTGTTGCTGTACATACTGCTATTGTAGAGCATGTTGTTGTTGTTGTTGTTGTTGTTGTTGAGCATATTGCTCCTATAGAGTGTGTTGTTGTTGTTGTACATATTGTTGGATATGTTGTTGTTTTTGCGGGTGCACTTGTTGCACCTTTGGACCTTTCACATGTTGTGTGACAGGATGAGATTCTTGACCCACCTACATTGTTGGTTGTTGCATGTTATAATCTTGTTGAAATCCAACTAGTGAAAGTATACCACCAAGAATTTTAGTCTTACATTTTGATGTTTTTTCTTGAGACATCATGTTAACTTGTGCTACAAAGTGTTGTTGCACTGGTTGTGCTACATCCACAGGTGGTGCTTGTTGAGCCGCTTTGGCTTGTTGTACTTGTTGTGTTACATGATCTTGTTGAGTCACCTTATGTGGAATTGGTGTGATATCAATGAGGCTCTTCTTCTTTTGATCTTGTAACTGACTTGGCATAGTTGTAGTAGTCACATGAGATGCATCAAATGTGGGTACCCTTGGTGGTTCATTGAATGGTCCTTTGGATGTTGTTGTATTTGAAGTACTTCCTAGGAATGTTGTATGTGTTACCAAAGGAGGACCACTTGGTTGTGTTTCTTCAAAATGGGGTACATCTAGAATTCCCCAAGGAAATGTGAACATCTCGTTTGATCCTTTGGGCATGTGATTCTTAAAATCAATCCTTCATGTCCTTTGAGGATACTTCTTGGGGCCTTTTGTAGTATCTACCATCTCTAGAGAAGGGAATGCTATCTCTTCAAATAAAGGATTATCCAATGGTATATATTGTTCCTTTGGAGGAATATCGACAGTTAAATCATTTCATTATCTTTTTTGTGTTGCCACAATAGTTGACTCATCGAAGGGTTGTTCTCTCTTTTCTCTATCCCGAACCACTAAGGCTTGGCTCTCTTCCAAAGTAGATTGTGGGGGATTTTGATATTCCAAGAATAATGGAGTATTTTTCCTTTGTATTGCTTTGATATATCATCTTAGATCTGGTTTCATGAGATATCTTAATGTCTGCTAAACTTTTTTGTTTTTAACAGCTTCGTCAATCTCCTCTTTAGGTAAACCTTTGAAGGAATAAAATGTTTCATGTGAGTCTCCAAAATCCAAAGAGGGACTTGAGGCATTTCCAGGATCCTGATTGTCTTGTGGTGGTGGAGGAGGTTGATAAGATCCAAAATTTGTGTTTTTCATGGGTTGTTGTTACAGATAATTGGGTTGGAATTGATTGATTTGACAAGTTTGTTGGTATTCCTCCTCAGGTGTAAGGGGGACACTACCTTGGCTAGGTGGCATAGGTACAAAAGTTGGTTCAAAGGTTGGGGGGTCCCCACTGAATAGTGCCAAAGTTTGGTGAAGTATTTGAAGGATATACCATGTTGCATAGATCATTGCTTGGGGTTGTACCAAGGATCATCTATGTAGTGATATGTACTTGTTGAAAGGTGACATGTCTTGGGTCATGAAATGTCTGGTGTGCTTCTTCCAATGGTTGCATGTTGATTAGGCCAGGCTAATTTTGATATGCAACACCTTGTCTTGGATCAAAAGGTAATTGTGATTTTGGTTGTGATGTAAATGGTAGATAAGGATTGTGTTGCCATTTGGATGCTTAAGATCTTGTGAAAACAAGCATGATTACTATATGCAAATGCAATATTTTTTTGAATTTTTGGAAATGAAAATTTTGAAATGCAAGGAGCTTATGCAAAATGCAACCTAAGGTTTATGCAACTATGTTTTTGGTTTTTTGGACTTTGACAATAAATCTTTGGAAAGCAGACAAACCTAACACTATAACCTCATGAGGTTTAATAAGAATCTTGACTTGAAAAAAAAGGCATAAGAAGCATATCTAGGTAACCACAAAACCTAAACAATATGCTAACCTGTCTAATCTATCATGAAAGCCATTTGAAATGAGAGCATAAACATAAAGCTTGCAAACACTTAAAAACTCCCTTCAAATGTAGCTCCCATGTCCACTTCCTTATCCATAAAGGTGGATTATGTGTTGCTCTTTTGTCAATGACAAAGTTGCACAAATATTGAAAAGCCAAAATTGAAAGCGAGAATACTAGGAGATAGTGGCTCTTAAAATTGAAAGAGAAGAATGCATCTCACTTTATAGAAAATGAGAGGCAATTAGGTGAAGATTGCATAGAATCAATGCATAATGAAGGAAAAGGTAGGTAGGATATTTGGAAGCATGATATGGGGGAAAATGAATGAAGAAATATTGAAGATATTGAAGAAGCACCTTAATAGGGACGTGAATCCTCAATTAAGGGATACAGAAATTACGAGGGATTAGGAGGATATTAATTCAACTAATAAATCAATATTCCTCACAAATCTAAATTAGTATTTATGAAATTAAAAAATCCCATAAATTTAGAATCAGGCAATTAATTAATTGTGAAGACTTAGGAAAAAGGGGAATAAATAAAGTCAATTTATTTATTCAATTAGGACATAGGGATAAACTATGGGTTATTCATCCCAAGAGGATAGATTAGTGAATTATTGACCAAATTGAAGGCATTAATGCACAATTGGTTTGATTTTGATAATATTGATAAGGATTAGGATCAATTCTGATGATTCTAGAATAGTTTAGGAAATCACAAGGCATCAATGAGCTTTGACAATACTCTCACAATAATGATTGGAAATGATATAATGACACCAATGAACTTGGATGATGCAAGAGGGTAAATAAAGGTAAGGAGACATCAATGAACTTTGAGAATGCTCCCGAAATGTGAAAGTGATAGTGAGGCATCGATGAAATGCTCCTAAAATGATGATTGATGATGAAATGTCATTGATGAACTTTGACAATGCTATTGGAGGAATTAAATGATAATGAGGCATTGATGAACTTTGACAATTCCAGAGGATTGATTGAAAGAGATTGATAAGACATTGATATGTGTTTGGAATGATCTTAGATCGATTTAGGAAGATTAGGACTTGGTTGGACTGATTTAGGAAGATGATCAATTTGGCCAAAATGAGAGAAATGTTAGTAATTAATGACATGGAGGAATGACACAATATTAGTGAATGATAAAGATCAAATACACAATATAGAAGACATGTTAAAAAGGGGGCATAGGAAATGAACCATTTTTAGATGTCTACAGAAAAAGGGTTCCAAGAATCCTACCTTCTTTTCCATCTATTGTGCATTTATTCTATGCAATCTTTGCCTAATTGCCTCTCATTTTCTATAAATTGAGATGCATTTCTCTCTTTCAAGGTTGAACCACTATCTCCTAGTATTCTCTTATCAACTTGTTCTTTCAAAGTTATTTATGCAATATTTTTATTGTCAAAGAGAAATATAATCTACCTTCATGGAGAAGAAAGGAGGACATGGGAGCTGCATTTGAAGGGAGTTCTAAGTTTTCATGCTAGGGTTTGTGGTTACCTAGATATGATTTTCATGTCTTTTTCTGGTCTTACATTTGGATTGCAAAAATTGCAAAAATTTCAAAAAAAAATTACAAAAACAAATTGCAAAATTTTTTGAAAAAAATAGCAAAAAAAATCAAAAAATCAAAAAAATGGTTGCCTTGATGAAAACCTAGTAAATAGGCATCTTGGTACGCAAAAATAGAAATCAAGAGAAAAATATTGTCCACAAGTGAAAACCTGGCAAACAGGCACCACTTGTAGTAAGTTGTTGCTCCAATGTCTATCATGATTCCACCTGGTATCCTGATGTCCTTTCTTGATCACATATTTCACTTTGAATTGACACTAGCACCCCTTTATGGCCTGTAACTGGTTGATCTCCTTTGTCTTACCCTTGGTATACCCAGTCTGTCTATCTCTTTGGCCTCTGTACATAGTCTCTTTGCTATCAGGGGGCAGATTCCTAGCACTGACCTATCTTTGAATTTGAATTCAAACTGGGGGAAGACCTTGAATGTGGTTTATTCATGAGATTCCTCAACTATCAGAATGGAGAAAAGAAATTGTAAATATCTTAATGACCTAAAAAATCCTAAAAATCCAAATAAGCTGCTCAAAAATAAAAAAAAAACAAATACTGTCTTGAAAAAATCTCTAAACAAATCAAATATGATCCTAAAAAAAGGCCCTTAAAATCAAATATGATGCTGGAAAAATCCTAAAAATCATAAAAGTCCTAAAAAAAGATTATCACAAAAAAATTCAAATATCTCAAAAATCCTAAAAATTGCAAAAATCTCTTCAAAAATCTGCAATAAATTTGTACATACTTGTCTTTCTTTTGCATAATGATCATCATGTTTGCAGACATCAGTGGTAGATGCATCCTTTTGCACTTAATGAAATCATGTTCTCACAAATGTGATCTGAATTATTTTGACTCAACATTCAATCTGGTTGGACCTGTTCCCTCTTCGATCTTTTCTATCAACCAATCAATCTATCCAATTTATCAATTAATTATCCAATCAGTCAATTTCCAATCTAAGATATCAATCAAAGAACATTTAATGCAAGTATCAAAAGATCTGAATGGCTGTTGGCTCACATTTTTTTTAGTGAGTGTTTTATCATTTATTTATTTTCTTTTTTGATCATGTTCCTATGCTACTCAATGATCTTATCTGAACTTATGAGAGTAGTCGGGATGGTTCATGACTAGTTATTTTTTCTTTATTTTCTGCCTATTCGATGATCTCATGAAATTCTGGGGCATGTTTGCTACATGTTTCGGGATGGAGAAGATCATCTTCTGTCTGCATCATGTTTGTTTATGCAACATGATGACTTTTTCACTCTGTATTTTGTGCCATGATGCGTCACATCCTTTTGCAATATCAAAATAAGATCTTATAACAAAATTGCACTTTAGCAACCCAACATATTTCTATCTTACTAACACTTCATCTAATTTCTGCTTTCTGCTAACAATTCTTCAGTTAATCCTCCCAGTCATCTTGGTCTAGTACTCTGGTATATCAAAAAAAGGTGCATCCTGCATACATGCATTCATAAAAAGGAAAAACAAAAAAAACATGTGCATTTCATTCATAAATGAGAAAAAACTCCAAATATACATTTACATTTTGCATTCATACATTTCAAAAAAGCAAAAA
>MU226046.1:3297524-3331658 GCA_018584345.1 Thuja plicata
CATAAACAACCATCCCGTGCACAATAAAGTAGCTGCATATCATATATTTATATCTCAAAAAAGTATCAGAGTACAAAAATCAAGGTGTCTATATGCACTAAGGCCCGCATGCTCATAATCTATAGCATGTCTATCAAAAGTGTCCCTCTGCTAGAGAGAACCTCCTATCAACCCCTACTCTCTCGATCCTCCCAATCCCTTTCCTATCTAGAAGATGAGGCTCCCCCTATCTGATGCCCTCTTTGTCCTAATCTAGGTGGCCCCGTCAGTCCTAGCACCCCATCACTGCTCTGTGTCCTATGGGAGTGCAATCTGCTGATGACATTGTGTAACTCAGTGCCCACTGATCTCATGTCACATCTCTCTCATACATATCCTGCTAGTATCTCTTCTCCTCCCTGGAATCTCCTAGCATCCCTAAAATCTCATGCACACCTACATCTTTGATGGTACTGATAAACTGGCGTGACTCCTCCTCAGCCCTCTATGCTCTAGCCATAGTTGTATCCCTCTCTACTATCAATCTATCCACCTATGCTATACATGATCCTCTCTCTATAGCCCATGCATCTCTATCAGTGTCTCTCTCAACTTTTAGTCGGTCTATCTGGCTTGTAAGCTCTGCAATGCACTGTCTCTAATCATCAAACCTATCATCAAGACCCTGAATGTCATCCTCATGTAGTGGATCATCCTGTCCTCATCCATCTACATTGTTATATCAGCAAGATCCCTCTCAGCATCATCCCCATCCTCGTCACTCTCATCATCCTCCTCATCATCTGACTCCTCCTCATCCTCATCCTCATCCTCCTCCTCGATGCTCTCATCCCTGGCCATCCACACTCTCAGTACTGACACCTCCAGATCTGTTAGAGGAACGGGTCTATGCTCAGAAAACCATCTATCATACTCATCTGTACTCCCTATATGTGCAATATTTGCACCTACTCCCCACTTTTTGGGTCATAACTGCTCAAACTCCATGTATTCTACCTGAGGCTATAGAGTTGTACCCCATACCCTGACCTCAACCCTAGATCAAGTGAACAATGTTGTACCTGTCAGTACTCCCTGTCTCTCTTCAAACTATCTATGAACTCTCTTTGGTAGCTAAATCTTAATGACCATGTGACCCATGATAACCCTCTTGATGAGGTATCTCTCACGTTGGCAGTAAGGTAGGTTCTCCCTGTCATCATCCCATCTGGGGAAATCTCTATATGGTTTCCATGTGAAATCTCTGAGCAGGTCTATCTCATGCTAAAAATGCAATGTGTATCCTAGTGGCCCCTATGCAAGCACTCCCTAATAAAAGTATACATACAACATGTCTGGCTGCATGATCCTCTAAGCAATGGGCCAGAAAATAGCTATGTGCTCATATTCCCAAACCTATAGTAGTGTGATCCTGCTGCTAATTGATAATCCTCCCCTGTACACCAACTGATGGATTTGATAGTACATCATCACCAACATACATGGACCCCATGCAAACACTATCCCCTCCATGATCATGCACTCGAGAACCCTCCCCCAACTGATAGGGAATCCATGGCCTTGTCTATCAGGCACTAGTAGACATGTGATCACCCCACATATCACTACAATTAGCCTGTCATGTTGTCTCGCAACTATCTCCCATCAGATCTCATAATCCCAGGTATCAAGGCCCTCATCATCACTATCAAACAATCTATGCAGCACTGAGCTCCCTATCAAGGGGTTGTACTCTACTAACTCCCCATCAATGGGAATCCTGAGGATGTGCCACACATCCTCCAATGTCACTATGGCCTCACCTATCAGTAGGTGGAATGAGCTCGTCTCTGAGTGTCACTATTGTGATCAAGCCTTAATTTTCCCTAATCTCGAGCATATAAGTGATGTAGTAAAATACTAGCAAGGCTAGGATCTACCTCTCATGACTACTTAGTTGGTTTTGGATGTCCATACATGTCAGTTTTCTCTCCCATGTCTATGGAACCGTAAGCTCCTCCTACAATAACCATGCAACTTCGGTCAACTTTATGTACTTTCTATTCCTTTTTGACCAACCTAGGACCTGTTTTGACCAACTTTGACCTAATTTTGACATTTTCCTAGGGTTATGACCTGTTTAGGGAGTTTAGGGTGGTTTAGGACCCCCTAGACTCCATTTTAGTGCATTTGCTGACCTTTTGACCAATTGCACAGTTTGACTTACCAACTGCGCAACTTGGCTTACCACCTACACTGGCAATGCAGGTGGTCATCCCACCTATCCTTGCTACATAGGTAGGCACATGACCTACATAGGTGGGCATGTTTCCTATATAGGTGGCATGTGTGGACCCCCTACGGACCCCGTTAGACCCTCTTTTGACCCCTAAACTACCTAGACATACGTGTAAACCTAGAAATCATTGAGGAGCTCAGATGTACTCACCTTGGGTCCCACATCAGTTGGTCATTGGTAGCTACACACTCGTTCCAAACTCTGATTCTCCGCTAGCACTCGATCCATCCTCCTTGCTCCAAATCTCAATTCTTCCAAATGTGAGAGTGAAAATGAGCTCTAAAACCCTCTCCAAGCCCTTTTATAGCCTCTTGATTGCCTAGATGGACATGCAAGCCTTGCATTTTGTGTTGGTCATGATGATTTTTGCAATCTGTGCCTCATATCTTTTGCGTTTGACCTCTAATTTTTTATCCAATTATTTTTGTGGATTCATCTCGTCATTGTCAACAAATCGACCTATCATTTGCATTTTTTGGATGATTTCTTAAGGGGGATCCTATGTATCCCACTATCATTGGGGCATGTTTTAATGCTATTTTTCTTCAGTATTACTTGACACAACACTCATAATCACATTGTATCAAAGAGGGGAAAAATTTAGACACCTAAAAATGGTTTGAGCCTACTAGTCTATGTGTTTTAACATTTTTAGCATCACAATTGAAACATTGTTTTGCGACCTAATTATTCCTCTATGTTGTGCATATGATCTTTATTATATGACAACATTGTGTCTTTTGTCAATGATTGAATATTGCAAAATTCTTCAATTATTTACTAATATTTCTACTCTCTTTATCAAATCGATCATTTTCCTAATCAATTTTGATCAACCCTAAACTGATCCTATTCAATCCTAAAATGATCCTATTTGGTCCTAAACCATTCCAAATCTTCCTAAATCAATTCCAACCCATTATATTCTATCCCTAATCACTTTTAGAATTGTTTGGACTAATCCAACCATTCTGAGGCATTGTCCAAGATCATCGATGCCTAATTAACACAATTTCCAAATTGATCAAAACCCTATTTCAAGTTTGATCAATCTTTTCATCATTTTAGGAGCATTTTCCAAGTTCATCGATGCTTCGTATCCCTTTAATTAGCTATTTGATAACATTGTCAAATTTCATCAATTTTATCATTATCAATCTATCAATATTAATTCAATAGTGTTGTCCATGTTCATCAATACTATTTTTGATCATTATTATTTTGGGAACATTGTCCAAGTTCATCGATGTTTCCCCATTCCTATTTCAATCCTATGGCACCATCAAAGTTCATTGGCGTTATTCAATCATTTCCAAACATCATTATGTGGGCGCATTGTCAAAGCTCATCGATGCCTCGTGATTTCCTAAGCTATTCCAAAATCCTCATAATTGATCCTAATCCTTATCAATATCATCAAAATCATTTCAATTTTACATTAATACCTTTGATTTGATCGATAATCACTGACCTATCCTCTTGGGATGAGTAACCCATAGTTTATCCCTATGTCCTAATTGAATAAATAAATTGACTTTATTTATTCCCTTTTTCCTAAGTCTTCACAATTAATTAATTAATTGCCTAATTCTAAATTTATGGGATTTTTGTAATTTCATAAATACTAATTTAGATTTGTGAGGAATATTTATTTATTTATTGAATTAATATCCTCTTAATCTCACCTAATTGACATATCCCTTAATTGAGGATTCACATCCCTATTAAGGTTCTTCTTCAATATCTTCAATATCTCCAATATTTCTTCATTTATTTTCCCCCATATCATGCTTCCAATAATCCTACCTTCTTTTCCCTCTATTGTGCATTGATTCTATGCAATATTCACCTAATTGCCTCTCATTTTCTATAAATTGAGATGCATTTCTCTCTTTCAAGGTTGAACCACTATCTCCTAGTATTCTCGCTTTCAATTTGGGCTTTTCAATACTTGTGCAATTTTGTCATTGAAAAAAGAGCAACACATAATCCATCTCATGGAGAAGAAATGAGGACATGGGAGCTATATTTGAAGGGAGTTTTAAGTGTTTTCATGCATTATGTTATACTCTCATTTCAAATGGCTATACTCTCATTTCAAATGGCTTTCATTTCAAATGGTTATACTTGTGTAATTTTGTCATTGAAAAAAGAGCAACACATAATCCATCTCATGGAGAAGAAAGGACATGGGAGCTATACTTGAAGGGAGTTTAAGTGTTTTCATGCTTTATGTTATACTTTCATTTCAAATGGCTTTCATGATAGATTAGATAGGTTTGCATGTCTTTAGGGTTTTTTGGTTTCCTTGATATTCTTTTCATGCCTTTTTCTGGTCTTACATTTCTGGTTTCATTGAGATGCATTTCTCTCTTTCAAGGTTGAACCACTATTTCCTAGTATTCTCACTTTCAATTTGGGCTTTTCAATATTTGTGCAATTTTGTCATTGACAAAAGAGCAACACATAATCCATCTCGTGGATAAGAAAGGAGTACATGGGAGCTACATTTGATGGGAATTTTAAGTTTTTTCATGCTTTATGTTATACTCTCATTTCAAATGGCTTTCATGATAGATTAGATAAGTTTGCATGTCTTTAGGGTTTGTGGTTTACTTGATATGTTTTTCATGCATTTTTTGTGGTCTTTTCTTCCTTTGTCAATTTGCATCTAGTTGCCATAGGTATTCCAACTAGTTTGGAGTCCTCCATCTTGAATATCTTCATAATTTATTTGATGTATTTAGATTGTGTGATGTAAATGCCTTCATCCTGTTGTAGAATATGTAGACCAAGAAAAAATTTGATCTCTCCAAACATTGACATTTCAAATTCTTTGCTCATTTCATCAGCAAATGACTTGTGTAACATATCATTACCTCCAAATATGATATCATCAACAAATATCTCAGTAATCAAAATCTTATCATCAGTGTCTCCTTTTAAATACAGATTACTGTTATCACTTGTTCTAACAAATCCAATAATAATGAGATAGGAGTAAATTATTTCATGCCATGCTCTCAGTGCTTGTTTTAATCCATACAAGCCTTTGTGTTGCTTACAAACCATGTTCCTCTTGTTAGAGTCAACAAACCCTTTAGGTTGTTCAATGTATACATCCTCTTCTAATATTCCATTCAGAAATACAGATTTAACATCCATTTGGTATACTTTGAATCCTTTAAAAGAAGCATAAGCAAGCAGAATTCTTACTCCTAGTCTAGAAATGGGTGCAAAGGTTTCTCCATATTCAATACCCTCTTCTTGTGCATACCCTTTGCATACTAGTCTTTCTTTGTTCCTTGTGACTTCTCCAGTCTCATTCAGTTTTCTTCTAAAAATTCATTTGGTGCCAATGAATATTTTGTCACTTGGTCTAGGTACTAATGTCCATGTCTTGTTCTTGTCAATCTGTTCAATATATTCATTCATTGTAATAAACCATTCTTGATTCTCAAGTGTAGTATTAACAGATTTAGGCTCAAAATTACAAATCAAACATCTAGTGTTAAGTGACTTACTTCTTGTTCTCATTCCAGCTGTTTTGTCTCCAATGATTTGGTCCTTTGGATGGTGTCTTCTGACATATTTAGCAAGTATAGGTTTAGATCTTTGTTCATCATTATGATCATCATTTTTACCTTCATTTTTATCTTCATCACTCGGTTCAGAATTGTGATCATTTTCTTAATTCTCAGTGTGTGTAGCATATTGCTTGGTTGCATTGTTCTATCACTCGGTAGAGTCACACTGTTTCTTAGCAAAAGTGTTAGGTTCTTCAATGTAGACAAATATGTTGTAATCTTATAGTTCCTTTCTAGTTTCCTCATCATTTTTCTCAATAAATTTATCCACTTTAATATTTGCACTTTCAATGATTTTGTTAGAAGATTTGTTTAGGCATTTATAAGCTTTTCTTTTAGTGGAATATCCTAGAAATATTCCTTCATCACTTTTAGAGTCAAGCTTCCCATTTCTATCATCTTTCAATATATAACATTTACTTCTGAAAATTCTAAAGTAACTCACATTTGGTGTGTATCCATACCATAGCTCATAAGGTTTCTTATTGGCGTCTCTCTTCAATTGAACTTAGTTTACTATATAGACAACAATACTTACAACTTCTCTCTAGAATGTTTATGTGGTGCCTTTTTCAATCATCAGTATTCTGGCACAATCAACAATTAAACTATTCCTCCTTTTAGAAATCCCATTTTGTTGTGGTGTTATCAATGCAGAAACCTATCTTGTAATCCCATGCTCATTACAAAAGTTAGCGAATTCATCATAAATAAATTCCCCTCCTATATTTGATCTTAAACATTTTAGTTCTTTTCCACTTTGTTTTTCAACTTTAGCTTTATACCATTTAAACATCTTAAATGCTTCAGATTTCTCTTTTAAGAACATGACAATCATCATCCTAAAATAGTCATCAACAAATAGAATGAAGTATCTATCGCCATAATATCTCTTTGTTCTCATTGGTCCACATAAGTTAGTATGGACTAACTCTAGAATAGCATTAGATGTGTAGGTTTTTATCTTGAAACTAGACTTTGTCATTTTTCCTTTTTGACAATTCTTGCACATAACATGGTTGGGTTTTGACATACTCAGTAAGCCTCTTACTTTTCTTTTATTTCTTATCTTAACCATGTTGTCAAAATTCACATCATATAACCTTTTATGCCACAAAAAAACATCTTCATTTCTATCCAATAAACAAGTGGTACTCAATATTATCAAGATAGAATAGATTACCTTTTGTTTGTTCACTAGTACTAATCAACTTTCCAGTTCCATTATAGATCATTTCCTTTTTGTTCTCAAATGCAACTTGATGTCCTATGTTGTTCAGTTGTGAAACACTTAATAGATTATATTTAAGTCCTTTTACCCAATATGCATTTTCACATCTGATCAGTTTATTCAACATGATAGTACATTTTCCTTCAACTTGGCAAGGTGAGTCATTACCAATCCTAACTAATCCATCATTATAATATTCAAAAGTTTCAAACTTTTCTTTACCTCCAATGATGTGATGAGTACAACCACTATCAATAATACAGACATCATTCTTGCTAACTTTAGATATGAGTGCAGTTTCAACATACCTTTTTTCTTCATCTGAATCATCCTTCATAGCAACAAATACTACCTCAACATCTTCATTAGAATCCGTGCTAGTATTTTCAGCTTTGTTCTCAACTAGGCAACAAGACTTCTTTCCTTTGTCCTTGTAGTCTCATTTATCTCTTATGTCAGAGTGTTGGTTTCTTCTATAATCTTTCTCATCACTTCTGTCAAACTTATTTACATAAGATCTATCATTATTTATTTCACCCTTTCTCTTGTTAGGGCATCTAGCAGCAAAATCTCCAATTTCTTTGCAATTAAAACATACCTATGGTAATTTACCTTTATATCTTCCTTTACCTCTATGTAGTCTCCTAGCCATTAGTGCTTCAAGTTCTTGTTCATCACTATCACTGTCACTATCATTTCTCATTGTGTGTTTGTTACTAGATTTGCTTATTTTTAGAGAAGATTTGAATGCATACTCAATAGTTGGTAAAATACTATTGTTATAGTTGTTCATCTCAAATGAAATAAGTCTACTAATTATACTATCAAGAGTAACATTGTTACTAGATACTACTCTCATTTCTTGAATTGAAGATACTTTAATAGCATAAACATGTAGTAAGGTTCTCAGAATTTTACTCACAACTATTTCTTCCTCAAGTACTCCTCCTACTCCTCGGATAGCATTAACAAATTCATTGATTCTATCACTATACTGAGTGATGTTCTCTCCTTCTTCCATTTTTAGATCATCAAACTTTCCTCTTAGGCTTTCAGCTTTATCTCTCAGCATATTTGCATCTCCTCCATGTAGTAGCTTAAGTTTTTCCCACATTTGTTTTGCAGTGGTGCGCGATTTCACATCTTCAAATTCAACATCAGATAGTGAAGAAGCAAGTTCTATCATCATATAATTGTTTTCATGTTTCTCTCTTAATTGATCAACAGTTAGAGGTCCAGTAGGTGAAACATATTTAATATCCAAGTATTGCATGACATCATTTCCAATACCTGATAGATGAAGCCTTATCCTTCTTTGCCATGATAGAAAGTTGTCTTTGTTCAACTTAGACACATCCATTTTACTCATCTTGTGATCTTTAGCTTAATTCTTTAAACTCTTCTTCCAAGCACCAAAGCTCTGATACCAATTGTTAGAATAACTGAGAGGGGGGGTGAATCAGTGGCCTTAAAAATAATTCCAATAATCCAACCAAAACTTATATCACAAATATAATATCCTCTAGTTATCTTTCATTCCATGAAGATTAATTCCTTAAATAACTTGAACAAACATATACTGCTCGGTAAGATATACTGTTTGTCTTTTTCTAGCCTTTACCGAGTAGCAACAATTAAACTTAGTGTTTACCGACCAATCCCATTTTAGTAATATATAAAGTAAATTGTTAATGCAATGAAAGAAATACACATTTGACACATGTATTTTAATGTGGAAACCATGTTAAGGGAAAAACCACTTGGGACCGATAACCAAAAATTTTCACTCTTTAGAAGTGAGCTTGGTGAAGATACAACCATGTTAAAGGTTCCAAACACACTGTTAAGTGCAACCTTATTAGAGGATTCAAAACTAACAGCTTGTCTTTTGACCTAGCATTCACTATGTTTTCAACAAGAAAACCTTTTGATACTCTTGAGTATCTCAATACAATAAGGATGGTTAAATCCCACTCGGTTAAGATGTTTTTGAATCAATGCTTAAACTGAAATAGCAAATGATTTGTTTAATAATACAACTTTAACTTACTAATTTTTTAGATCTATTATAAGTCCAATAATACATCTTTGATCAATATTCTCTTTAATTCCTTTTCTCCCTTTCTTTCTTGTATTTTTCTCGGTGAATGCTCTGTCCTCTGTTGCTCAGTGTCTACAAAATCTCTTGGCTCTGTTCTTCAACATGTATGATCAGATTTGCGTGAGTACTTCTATATTCATCAAAATTATATTCAGCATTCCTCTTTTCATAATAAATTCATTGTCTCTCTTTATAGACATGTTTAGCCGTTCATTCTCCTTTTTTTTTGTCAATCACTCCTTGATCCATAAAAATCAGCATTCTTTCTTTAATCGGTAAACTTAACCTTCAATTTTATTCCACAAATCTCTCCATGACAGCTGGGAATAAAATGTGCTTTAAATCTCCCTCTTTTCTTTAGTTCAACTGATCGATAAGAATAAAGCAATCAACCATTCAATCTAAATATAGCTCCTTCCAGCTAAGTGTTTTTGTCATTGTTTATCTTTAGTTCGGATTGGTGATCAACTTTAGTTAGCTCGGTCATTGACTTTAGTTACGCTTGGTAAAAACTTTAGTTAGCTCGGTGACCACTCTAGTTATGCTCAGTAAATATCTCTTGCTCGGTAACCACTTGCTTAGTTACTGCGGTGCTTGGTATATACTGTGAAATTCTTGGTATTTTTTGGTTGTTGGTGTGCACTGTCCGTCAGTGTTTACTGTCACTGGATGTATACTAAACTTTTATCTTTTACCGACCACATAAACTTTGTCCCTTCAACTCTTTTAAGTTTATGACAATATTTGTATGACCAATCAAAACATATCCAGTTGACATCAATGACAATACAATACAATACATTAACTGATTTAATGTCTTGATTTAATGTTATGCTCAGTAAATATCTCTTTCTCGGTAACCGCTTGCTCAATTACTGCGGTGCTCGGTATACACTATGAACTACTCAATGTTTTTTGTCTATTGGTGTGCATTATCTATCGGTGTTTACTGTCACTCGATGTATACTAAAATTTTATCTTTTATTGACCACATAAACTTTATCCCTTCAAATCATTTAACTTTATGACAATATTTGTATGACCAATCAAAACATATCAAGTTGACATCAATGACAATACAATACATTAACTGATTTAATGTCTTGCATTCACTTTTGCAGCTCGGTGATCATCAACTTATCATCTTCAAATATTCAATCAGTTATAGTTCATCAAAATGGTGAGTGAAGAGAGAGTGTTTGAGTTGATTCATGAGCATCTCCAAAGGAAAAAAAAAATGTATTATTATGCTAGATGATCTATGGATGATCTCATCTAAACATTACTCTAATCGATAATCTTGGTTTGTCGATCGAAGAAGATTGTACAATTATGGTTACAACAACTTGGTTTCTTTTTCTTTCAAAGTTTCTCTTTGTTAGAGGAGTTTCGAGAATTGGAGAAGGGGTTGATAGAATATCTTGAGGATTTTCATCTATATAAATTTTCAAAACTAAATAAAGTAGAAGGATTGGAGCACTTAAAAAGATTGCAGTGAGTCATTTATTGTGGTTCAAGAGAGATGAATGAATGGTGAGAGATGTTAAAGAAAGGTGGAGAATATTGGATTAAAATCAAAGTCATACATTCCAATGTATCTTTTAATATTTTGGAACAATAAAATTGATTTTACATTTAGAGAAAATTTTAATGAGATAGATTTTTGTAAAAGATATGTGAAAATTTATAAGTTACGTTAATTCTTTTTTATCAATTATACTAAATTAGTAGTTTTATGGGATATGTTTAAAACCTTTTTTAAGACATGTGAAAATAGTATTTATGTTTGTCAAGTTTAAAGATTATGAAATTTGATTAATTTTAAAATGATATTTTAACTTTATATGGAATGTAAAATTGTTTGAAAAATGTTACATGACTTGTATATTTGTAAAAGAAATGTGTTTTTTTGGAATTTAGGTTATGTTCGTATATTTTATTACTTGTATTAGTTAGATTAATTAAGACTAATTAATTGGTGTTTATTTTGGGTAAGGTAAATTAATAATTAATGAAATATAGGGTTTATAATCTAATAATAAAATATGAGTAATTTGGATGAGTATTTTAGAATTGTTCTATTGTTAATTTGATAATGGTTTAGCTCTATCTATATAAACCTCAAAATTTATGTATGACACGAATATATGTCTCAGGAGTTGATTTCATATCTCTGTATCATATTTATTTGTGATGATTTTCCCTTTCTTGTACATAATTAATTATGTTTATGTGTGCTAATGCTCTCTAATTCACCAAATTCACCTTTGTTTGCCTATTACTTGGTTCAAAAATATAATGAATACATTTAAAGGGCTACAAAAATTGGGAAGGGACACATTCACTATTGAAACCTACAATCTGAAATATATCTTCTGAATTAATATTTTTATATTAACATAAAAGCAATAAAAACATCTAATGTGTATGCATTGTAAGTCGTCATTTTTGCTAATTATTTTTTTCCTACATGCATCTTAGGTGGTATTTATATTCAATGGAATTATTTTTAATAGTAGGTTTTAATAGAAGAATAGGTTATCAATGAGTTATTTTTTTTATTAAGTGTTTCTCTAAGAGGCCAACAATATGCTTTAATACAAATTTTACAATTTAATGCAATATTGTTCATTATATTCTTTCTTATAACATTAATTTGTATTTCAAGTATCATGGTAGTTCATTGTAAGGAATGTAATATTTTACCTAGAGGTTGGAATATATTGTAGATCTAATATCAGTAACTTGTAAGTTAGTTTAGAATATCAAGAAAATTAATTAGTTGATTGTCGGAAGTTATATTCTTGTATATTAGTTTTAAATGAGCAATGAGACTTTAAGAGTCGTTGAGATTTAATGATATATTGTCTAATAGAATTGAATTTTTTTATATTTCTATTTTATTTTGTATCTACAATAAGGGTTTACATTTCAATTGTTTGTTCTTCAAAGTTGAGATAACTTTCCCTCTTAAGATAATTACATCATTTTTAAAATTAATTCATGGTAAAATTTGTAACGTGACCAGTGACACTAGCATGACACACCCTCTTACTTCATGTGGATCACTTTTGGCCTAGATCTATGAATTGTTAAGGTCACAAATGGGGGACCTCATCCCAACACTTCATTTTTTCAAACCCGGAAGATCAATGGCCTAACAAAGGCACAAGGTGTGCAATTATAGTGACCCAATAGGGGTTTGAATCTTGGTCGTCGCTTCTCCAACGAAGTGTCTAAACCAAGAAACTACATGTTCGAAGAGAGATGATTAAATCATTATTATCCTCTCTTGTAGATAATAATTTTTCCCTCTTAGGATAATTATATCATTATTATCCTCTTTTCCATATATCATTTTCCCCCTTTTTCATGTGTGTAGGTGCAATTCTAACAACTAAAAAAAGGATATAGATGCACAAAGAAAAGATTGACAAACAATCTCAAAATTTGAATGAACATGAATACTTGGATCAATTTATCCAACATGTCTATCTCACACTTTTTACCTAGTTTTAAAACATAAAAATCTATAAATCCTCTTGATATGTAAACTGGAACTTACTGTTGACTCAGGCACCCTCAAACTGAGGCACCTGACACATAGTTCCTAAATTTTCAGACCTTGATTGCAGCTACAAGTTCTTTTTTTTTCCTCTTCCTAGATCTGTACTTTTGAGTTGGTTTCCAATTTTTTATTCATAATTTATGTTTAAATTCATATATTTTCTATCATTGAACCTAGTTCATGCAAATACACTTCATAATCTCAAATTTGTTTCAAAAACAACAAAAGGAATCATGGATTGCAATGTTCAACTCTCTTACTAGGACTATAGCTTTTAACCTGATTTTTTATTCCCTAATGATATGCAACAAATAAATATTTGAGATATTATTTTATGCATCTAGGATAGGATTACATTTCTCACAACATATGAAGAGAAGAGCCATGATTGATACTATGAAAAATTGAGAGAGATATTGATCCAAAGAGGAATAGTGTATTACTGAGATAATCTATAATGAAATAGATAGGTTACAATAAATGCTTATAAAAGTATTATGAAAAAAACTATATATAAAAACCTTAGGAGCTGATTAGATTAGGTCATTGCAAGTTTCATCATCCTATTCTATGAGAAAAAAATGGCATATACTTAATCTAATAATAGGAATGTACTCTTAAGCCTAGATTAAGTGCAATAAAGTAATAGGGAATCTCAGTAATTAATGGTTGATTAATTAGTTATTTAGGTGATTAAAAAATTACTCAAATAGCTCCCTTAAGATCAACTTAGGGAGGAGCTAAAAACTTATTAAAAAATTCAATGATGGATGTATGGATTGTTAATCAACTAATAAATATCGGATAGAGACAAGGAAGACCGAGTGATACCGAGTATCATGTTTGTAGAAATGCTTAGATCAGTTGTTGTTTTGTCATTGATGTCAAGCAATTGATTAATTGATTTTTATTATGTTACCATATCTTAAGAGGAGAAGTTAAATGGGTCACAAATATAGATCATACAATGATGAATCAATTATGATATAGTTGTTTTCTACCATATATTTGATGTTATCAAATTCATACAATTGATTGATCAAGTCAAAAATTGCAAAGAGTTAAAGTTATCACTGAAAGAGTTACTTTACTAATCTAGACAGAATCAGTTGGTAGAATGATATGTGAGTCAGTCATAGTTACCAAACACTGAGTGAAATTCAAGCACTGAGAATCGAAGATGATCTAGACACCAAGTAGTGAATGAAGACAATTACCAAGTTCCAAAGCAAGTTTTACCGAGTATAGGATATTGATTATAAATGATGATAAGATAGAATTTAATGTGAAGCAATGATGAGATGGATGAGGATATGAATTAAATGAAGATTTTTAGAAGATCTATGAATGTGAAAATTCAATGAGAAGATCTATGGCGAAGATCAAATGGTTAAACTGAATTATGAGAGTTCCAAGAAAAGTTCAAGTTCTGAGGTAAAAGTAAAATGGTTACCGAGTTGTGAATTATGAAGAAGATGATTGAATGACTGAGCACAAATGATGGAAAATCTAATTAAGGAGATTAAGAGGAAAAAGTATATGTATATAAAGAATGATAAATATGAATACAGAGATATGTTGTTGGCAAATTGAATAGAGAAGAGGAAGAAGCTGAGGAACAACATTTATCGAGCAAAATAGAGAAATAGAGATTGAAGAATCTACAGTCTAAGAAAGAGATCAATGGAGTATGTGATGCCAGTATTCAATTGAGCATAAAGGATTTGGCACAAGAAAAGGTAGTAGCTATATTTACATATCAAATTTTATTGTTTCTAAATAGTATTTGCAATAGAGAAATCTATTAACAGAGTAGATTTAACCATTTTATTTGTAAAACCTAGACTTAGGTGACATTCCAAAAGAGTGTGTAAAGACCTCTAACAAGGTCACTATAACAGAGTGAATATCTTAATAGATATGAGGTAAATCCCCTAACAGGGTCACATTTAGCAAATGTGTTTATAATCTTTAACAGGATAAGTTCTTAACCACGTCTACTTGAGAAGGGTACATTTTTATTGTGGGTCACACTTCCCACAGTGGGTTTTCCCAAATTGGGTTTCCTCATTAAATATATTGTCAACCGAGTTAAATCTAGAGTGAACTATGTTTACTAAGTTTGGACGATTGATTTAAATATATGAGATGTATTATTGTTTAAGTTATTAAGTTATTTGGTGAATTGGTTGTTTATTGTATTCAGTGTTACCGAGTGAATCAAAGAGTTTAGTTTTAAGTGTTTAAGATTGATTTTGTTTGATTCACCCCCCTTCTTAGTGGACTAACAATTTGTATCAAAGCCTGTTACTCTCAAGTGATAAGTTTTAAAAGGACTTGAGTTAAGATCTAAATATGTATAAGAGGGAAGCACCAATGATGAATAGGGATCATTTATCCACATGGAAAAGTAGAATGAGGTTGCATGTGTCTAGAGTAGGAGAATATGGACTTCACTTTCTTGATAATGAATATGTTGCACCGAATATTGTACATTTGACTATCAATGAGAAAAGAAAAAAACAAGAACACCCACAAGATATGATTGAGATTGCTTCTACACATACCGACCAAGAATATGATGAACTTGATAGATGCACTACTTCAAAAAAAATGTGGGATAAGCTTGTTTTGACCTATAGTGGAGATCAACATGTTCATAAGGCTAAAGAAGAAGGTTTGAGAGGAAAATTTGACTCTATGAGGATGAAAGAAAGAGAGAACATAGTATAGTGTAGTACAAGACTTAAGAAGATGATTAATTATATTAGAGGATCTAGTGGGATCATAATAGGGATGATGTTACAAACAAGATATTGAGAACTCTGCTACCGAGTTATGCTATTCATGTATCTTCTATACGAAAGCTAAGATCTATTCCCTAGATGAATTTTTCACTTGATGCTACTATTCGTAAGTTAAATACATTTGAGTTAAATTATTTTGACAATATTTTGTCTACTACATCTAAGATTGAATTTTCATTTAAGTCTACTTTAAAGATTGGAAAAGCTAGGGAAGTTGCAGCCAGAGATGTATATTTGAGTAGTGCTAGTGAGAAATTTTATAGTTGTACTAAAGGTCTTGAAGAGTTATTTACTAAATGTGATGAGAATGAAAGATAATTTGAAGCTTTGTTGGATAGAAGGCTACAAAGAGGGAAAGGAAAATACTAAGGTAAGTTACCCATGAAATGTTTTAATTATGATAAAATTGGTTGATGTTGATCTAACTTTCCTGAGAAAGATAAGGAGGAAAAAAAAGATAACAGAGATAAGGAAAAAAGAGAAAATAGATTCAGGAGATTCGGACACTACAAAAACAAAGGTAAGAAATATTTTCATATTGCTAATGAAGGACTAAGTGATGATGATTCTTTTGATAGTGATGATGGAAAAGAAGTTGTTTATGTTTCTATTAAAGATGATTCCAATGAAGAAGAACCAAGAGCCCTAATATCACAAGTAAGAATGAAACATGGATTATAGATAGTGGATGTTCACATCACATGACTGGTGAAAAACTTATGTTTATTTCGTTGGAAAAACATGATGGAGGATTTATTAGATTTGGTAATGATGCTGCATATCCTGTAAAAGGAAAAGGTTCTATCATTCTACTAAATAACACAAGATGTGATGATGTTTATTTGGTTGAAGAATTAAAGTATAATCTGTTGAGTGTTGCACAACTAAATAATACAGGTCACCGACTAGAATTTCAATATGGAAAAGGTGAAAGTATTTGATGAGAAGGATAGTCTGATTGCTAATGGAGAAAAATATAAAGGTAATTTATTTTATCTTGATACTTCTCTGAAGAGTTTCATTTTGCTAAATTTGAAGATGTTTGGTTATGGCACAAAAATCTTTGTCATGTTAATTTTGACAACTTAATCAAAGTGAGTAAGAAGAATAGAGTAAGATGACTACCAAGATTAGAAAAATCTGAGAATACTATTTGTAGAGAATGTCAGATGGGTAAGATGACTAAATCTAGCTTTTCAATCAAGACTTATGTTACACAAGGAATGTTGGATTTAGTGCATACTAATTTATGTGGTCCCATGAGGTCTCAAAGTTATTATAGAGACAGATATTTTATTTTATTTATGGATGATTATTCTAGAATGATGTCTGTAACATTTTTAAAAGAAAAATATGATGCATTTCAAATGTTCAAATGGTATAAGGCCCGAGTTGAAAAAGAAAATGGAAGATAATTGAAATGTTTGAGATCCGACAGAGGAGATTAGTTTACTTCTGATGAGTTTACATTTTTTTGTAATCAATATGGAATTAAGAGACAGTTGCTAGCACCAAGGAAACCACAACATAATAGGATTGCTGAGAGAAGAAACATATCTATTGTTGATTGCGCTAAAACACCGATGATTGAAAAAGGAATTTCACAAAACTTTTGGAGGATTATAGATAGTGGATGTTCACATCACATGATTGGTGAAACACTTAAGTTTATTTCCTTGAAAAAACATGATGGAGGATTTATTAGATTTGGTAATGATGTTGCATATCCTATAAAAGGAAAAGGTTCTATCATTCTATTGAATAACACAAGATGTGATGATGTTTATTTGGTTGAAGGATTAAAGTATAATATGTTGAGTGTTGCACAACTAAATAATACAGGTCACCGACTAGAATTTCAATATGGAAAGGTGAAAGTATTTGATGAGAAGGATAGTCTGATTGCTACTGGAGAACAATATAAAGGTAATTTATTTTATCTTGATACTTATGAAGAGTTTCATTTTTCTAAAGTTGAAGATGTTTGGTTATGGCACAAAAAGCTTTGTCATGTTAATTTTGACAACTTAATCAAAGTGAGTAAGAAGAATAGAGTAAGGCGACTACCGAGATTAGAAAAACCTGAGAATACTATTTGTAGAGAATGTCAGATGGGTAAGATGACTAAACCTAGTTTTTGAATCAAGACTTATGTTACACAAGGAATGTTGGATTTAGTGCATACTGATTTATGTGGTTCCATGAGGACTCAAAGTTATTATCGAGACAGATATTTTATTTTATTTATGGATTATTATTCTAGAATGATGTCTGTAATGTTTTTAAAATAAAAATATGATGCATTTCAAATGTTCAAATGGTATAAGGCCCGAGTTGAAAAAGAAACTAGAAGATAATTGAAATGTTTGAGATCTGATAGAGGAGATTAGTTTACTTATGACGAGTTTAAATTGTTCTGTAATGAGAATGGAATTAAGAGATAGTTGTTAGCACCAAGGACACCACAAAATAATAGGATTTCTAAGAGAAGAAACATATCTATTGTTGATTGTGCTAAAACACTGATGATTGAAAAAGGAATTTCACAAAACTTTTGCAGAGAAACTGCGAGTATTGTTGTTTATACATTGAACTGAGTACAAATGAAGAAGGGTACCAATAAGACACCATATGAAATATGGCATGAACATAAACCTAATGTCAGTTACTTTAAATTTTTTGGGAGAAAATGTTATATTTTGAAATATTATAGAGAAGGAAAGTTTGATTTAAAAGGAGAAGAAGGAATATTCTTGTATCATCTTAAAATGGAAAAAATTCCATGTTAAGAACATTTAGCCCTCCTTAGGGTGTTTTTTTATCACTATCACATCATCCCTTCATTTCTGCATCCTCTCTCACTTTTGTGTCTGTTTAGGACCCTGATTGGGCCTCTCCGGGCACCTTCCATCCCAACTGGCATGTTTTCTAGGGGTCCTGACACCCTGGGTCAAGGTTGACCTCAACCTTGAACTAGGTAAAGGATGACCTTGACCTTGACCTAGGTCCCCCTTTCAAATCTAGAATTTAGTTGGCTATCAAAGGTCATCAAAAATTCATTTCCCGCTTCTGGGTCGGCTATTTTGGGTTCTGAAGTGACGATTCTTAAATTATATTTAAGATAGATCCTCTTCTAGGGTCATGGGTCTAATTGGAATTTAATTCTCCTATGTTTTCCTCTCTATAAGATTTTTCCCTAGTTTCAAATAAAATGAAGTTTTCTCTTCTCATTTTCTCAAAGTCATGTGAAGCAAAAAAAGGAAGCACTAAGAAAGGTTAAGCATGAATTATCAAATCAAGCAAGAACTCATCAAGAAAAAATTTCAAGCATCCATTTTTCTACATTTTTTAAAGCTTTCAAAGTAATCAAGCTCTCCATTGAAGATCAAGGATTCAATCTTTAAATCCTTTGAATGGATTTGGTTCAAGCATTCAAGATTCATCATTCAAACCCTAGATCTATCCATCATGGTGGTGTGATCTTCCTTCAAGATCCTTTGTGCATCCTCAAGAATCATTCATTATCCCTTCAAGGTGGATTCAAAGCATACAATTATGGAGGTTTATGGTTTCTATTTGAGTCCAATCTTTCATATTTACATACTTGTTTATATTCAAAATACACTTGCATATCTATTTGAATATCATAGCTTCATGGTTAGATTTACTTCTACTACTTTCTAGCATTCTTTATTTCAATTATTGATTTCAAGGTTAATTCCTAAATTGGGGTTTGACTAAGGAAAACCCCNCCCCCCCCCCCCCCCCAAAAAAAAAAAAAAAAAGCCATTTTTCTTGCAGGTACAGGTTCAGAATAGAAGAACAGGATGAAGATTCAGATACCCTTTTTGGAAAACTTTTGGGAACCAAAAATAGAATTTCAGTCTAAGACTTTTTAGGTCGATTCTGCCTTAGGATAGAATCATAAATTCTAGGTCAATGGTGACATTGACTTGAGGGTACAAATTGGAATTGTTTCAAAATAGAAAAATATTTCTGGGTTTTGTTTGTCTCTATATTTCTATTCCAGATCCCGTCTCAGATTTTTCGGAAACTCAACACAGGCTTCATAAAACAACATTATTCCGATCTACAATATTTCAAGGTTAGTACTTTTCTCATATCCATTTCAATTAAATTTATTAAATCTATCACACACACTCTCTTCTATAAAATGGGAATTAGGGTTTCTCTCTTTAATCCATATCCTTAATAGGTTGATTCACTTATGCATTGATCCTTTCTTTAGGGTTAGTCAATTTGGATCTTCCCTTTAATTAATTTGGGATTAAGAGAACAATCCTACCCTCCTCACACACATATCCATTAACATCACCTATACCATCCATAAACAAATTCTTAAATGTAATATCTCTTATGTTACATTTTGGTGACTTACAATTTAGATGTTATATTTTGGTGAACCCGCGATAGACAACTCTTTCTTTTTGGTGTTAGATGCTTTACCTCTTTTTCTCCAAGACTAGATCTTGCATATTAAATTATTTTTATTTTATGCTCTTGAATTTTAAAATATAAAAAAAATCTACATAATCATAAAAATATAAAAAAAAATTCTTGCATTTCATTCACTATGAAGATCTTTAAGATGCTTTGGGATATGGCTATTTTTCTCATTATGTTTCTTTTAGCATCTCTTTATAGTACTTATGATGTTTATGAAAGTATCATCCATTTCATTATGTTTGTTAATCTTCATGTTTCACTTTCTTATGATATTTTGAGATTAACTAATACTATTCTTCCTACTTTCAAAACTTTCATCAAGGATTTGTGTAGTGGACTTATTACTCTTTTGGATTTTGTGAAGAATAGGGTACATGATACCCCTTCCACTAATCTTCCTAATCCTAATCCTATCATTCCTAATCTAGTTCCTAATCCTCTTAATCCTAATCCTATCAATCCTAATCCAATTCCAAATATTCCTATTTCTATTTCTCCATCTTTAATCCCTAGTTCTTCCCACATTTATTATGGGGCTCAAGCTAGGATTAATGATAATGATGTTTGAGAATTCTTTCATTTACCTGCTCCTCCCTTTCCAAACCATGATGATATTTAAGGGAAAAACAAAGAAATCTCTTCTGATCCTATCATTCCACCATACACAACATTTTCTCATAAACACCATTATCAATCTCCTCCTATCAAATCTTTGCAAGATAGGTACACTACCGGATATACTATGGTGGATAAACAAGGCTATAAAGGTTTAGGGCTTGTTATCAATGAAAAAGGCATTAAAAATATGATTCACTCATCTCCTAAACAAGATATGCATGGTATAGGTTTCCCACCTCCTCCAATCAAGGTAGTGGATCTTAACCATCATCCTCCTCTTCATGTTCTTCTTCCAACACCTTCTTTAGATCACCCTGATACTCCTCAAGATGTGGCTAAGAAAGTGTATGTCCAATTAATGAATTCTAAGAAATAAATATTTAAACCCATACCGAAAAAATGCTCTCCCTAAATACAAATGTCCTTTTCATTATATTAATACACATTTACTTGTTGATTGTGTGCATTTCAAGTTATATGTTATAGAAAGAGCTGCTTTAGGAATTATATCTCATTCCCGCACAGTATTACAATTTCTTCATAATTTTGATATAGGGCATTCCCCTCATTTTTCTATAAGTTAGATCATATTTCTCCTCTTGTCTCTTAATTGGGGGCAAGAGGTATTTTATTCCAGTCTTCTAGGATCCATTTTTACTCTTAGCATGTATTTTGTTTTTAGTTTAATTGGTTATTCTTTCTAAATTCTATTCTCATAATTTTCTATTATGATACATACGTCATTAGCTCATAATCATTCATGATATCTTTTCTAGGACATTTTTTTTGTAAAGATATCTCTTTGCTACAACATCTCTTGATATAATTTGATATATCCCTTGCTTTCACCTCTGGGGGGCAAGGTATTTTCCTTCTTCCTCTATCTAAGGATATTCTTTCCTTAGCTTAGTGGCATTTGTTTATCATACAACATTATTTCCTTATAAATATTTATATTTTGGCTATGGATAACCTCATATATGGGAGGTGATTGTCCTAGGTCATCACCTCTTCTTTATTTTGCAAACTATGCTCTTGATAAACTCTTACCTTTTATTTGGATTAGAGTTTGACTCCTCCATTCTAAGATTCCTCTTCCCTTCATCACAGGGGCTTGATGATCAAATCTTGGGTCCCTCTTTGTAGAAGATGACATTTTATCCTAAGCACTCCTCTATGGTGGGGGTCTTGAGGATAAGATCTCTCCCTCTTTGAGGATCCTTTTTCCATATGTGACATATCCATTTCATGATTATCTATGTTCTTAGAGGCAAGGGTCAATACTCTTTGCTAAGGATATAGTGTATATTATTGTTAAACTGGATATCTCCTTACCTTGCGAGGTGGGTATTCTCTTTCTCTTCCTTATTCTATCTAGTGGGTAGTCATGATAAGGAGCGGGGAATATATAGGGTCTCCCTTATACTATATTTTACATTAGTTTACATTTTACAGCATGCTAAATCCTCGGAAGGTAACATGCACATAAGTTGTTAAATCCTTAAGAGACACGCATTTTTATTTTTATTTTTTGCTAAATCCTCAGAAGATAACGCACATAAGTTGCTGAATCCTGAAGAGATAAGTATTTTTAATTTTACAATATGCTGAATCCTTGGAAGGTAATGCACATAAGTTTCTAAATCCTGAAAAGACACATTTTATACATTTTCCATAGTGATACAAGAATGTGGATCTATGGATATTTTAAAATCCATTAGAAGACACATTACAATTACCAAGCATAGTTTATGGGTGAACCTATTGGGCTCTCCATCCTTGGTGAATCATGGTAAGGTGGGCATCTTACTAGGTGAGGTAATCACTTTATATTTTCTCTCTCTCACTTTCTTGCTAGTAGGATTAGATCATGAAGCTATGTTATCTATAGTGTTGCTCTTGTCTTGCTTATGTAATCATGTATGTTTTCTATGATTAATTGCTCTTTACTTCCATATATTTATGCATATATGTTGAGTTAGAATCTTTGGTATGGGGGCTCATTTCCTTGACTTAGTGACGTTCTACCTCACTGTGATCCACCAGAGTCTTTCTTCTAACTTTACTACGAGTATGTTCGATTTCCATACTCTCGCTAAAGTTGGGGCTTAATGTATCATCTTGAAATGGAATAAATTCCATGTTAAGAATATTTATCCCTCCTTAGGGGATTTCTTTTACCACTATCACATTTTCCCCTCATTTTTGCATCCTCTCTCACTTTTGTGTCTGTTTATGACCCTGATTGGGCCCCTCCAAGCACCTTCCATCCTAACTAGCATGTTTTCCAGGGGTCTTGAATCCCTGGGTCAAGGTAGACCTTAACCTTGACCTAGGTCAAGGATGACCTTGAACTTGACCTGGGTCCCCCTTTAAAATCTGGAAGTCAGTCAGCTACCGGAGGTCATCAAAAATTCATTTCCCGCTTTGGGGTTGGCTATTTTGGGTTCCGAAGAGATGATTCTTAAATTATATTTAATATGGGTCCTCTTCAAGGGGCATGGGTCTTATTGTAATTTAATTCTCCTATGTCTTCCTCTCTATAATATTTTTCCCTAGTTTCATATAAAAGGAAGTTTTCTCTTCTCATTTTCTCGAAGTCACGTGAAGCAAAAAAAGGAAGCACTAAGCAAGGTTAAGCACGAATTATCAAATCAAGCAAGAAGTCATCAAGAAAAAATTTCAAGAATCCATTGTTCTACATGTTTTCAAGCTTCCAAAGTGTTCAAGTTCTCCATTGAAGATCAAGGATTCAATCTTTCAAGCCTTTGAAGGGATTTGGTTCAACCATTCAAGATTCATTATTCAAACCCTAGATCTATCCATCATGGTGGTGTGATCTTCCTTCAAGATCCTTTGTGCATCCTCAAGACTCATTAATTATCCCTTCAAGGTGGATTCCAAGCATATAATCATGGAGGTTTATAGTTTCTAATTGAGTCCAAGATATCATTTTTACATGTTTATATTTGAAATACACTTGCATATCTATTTGAATATCATAGCTTCATTGTTAGATTTACTTCTACTACTTGATAGCATTATTTATTTCAATTATTGATTTCAAGGTTAATTCCTAAATCAGGGTTTGACTAAGGCAAACCCCTCCCACCAAAAAACAAACCATTTTTCTTCTAATTACAAGTTCAAAACAGAAAAATAGGATGAAGATTAGGATACCCTTTTTGGAGAACTTTCAGGATCCAAAAACAAAATTTCACTCTGAGACTTTTTAGGTCGATTATGCCCTAGGTTGGAATTGGAAATTCTAGGTCAATGGTGACATTGACTTGAGGGTACAAATCAGAATTGTGTCAGAAGGGGAAAATATTATGGGTTTTGTTCATCTCTACGTTTCTATTCCTTATCTGGTCTCAGATTTTCCAGAAACTCAACACAGGCTTCAGAAAACAACATTCTTCTGATCTGCAATATTTCAAGGTTAGTACTTTTCTCATATTCATTTCAATTAAAGTTATTAAATCTATCACACACACTCTCTTCTATAAAATGGGAATTAGGGTTTCTCTCTTTAATCCATATCCTTAATAGGTTGATTCACTTATGCATTGATCCTTTATTTACAGTTAATCAATTTGGATCTTCCCTTTAAGAAATTTGGGATTAAGAGAACAATCCTACCCTCCTCACACACATATCCATTAACATCACCTATATCATCCATAAACAAATTCTTAAATGTAATATCTCTTATGTTACACTTTGGTGACTTACATTTTAGATGTTATATTTTGGTGAACCCGACATGAAAGAGAGAGGGTATGGTGACCTACATTTTAGATGTTACATACAACTGTTAGCATTGAGGACACCAAAGCATAATAAGATTGTTGAGAGAAGAAAAAAATCTATTATTGATTATGCTAAAAGACTGATGATTGAAAAAAGAATTTCACAAAACTTTTGGAGAGAAACTGTGAGTATTATTGTTTATACATTGAACTGAGTACAAATGAAGAAAGGTACCAAGAAGACACCATATGAAATATGGTATGAACACAAACCAAATGTCAATTACTTTAAAATTTTTGGGATAAAATGTTATATTCTGAAAGATTATATAGAAGGAAAGTTTGATTCAAAAGGAGAAGAAGGAATATTCTTAGGATATTATACGAGTAAATCTTACAAATGTTTGAACAAAGTTACTAACAAAATGGTGGAAAGTGCAAATGTAATAATTGATGGATATGTAGAAAGGAATGATGAAGATAGCAAGAAGGAACCTAAGGATTATGAGAAGTTTGTATATGTTCAACCTGATGTTCCTGATACCTTACCAAGAGCACCTATCAAGGAGGAAGATGAAGAAGGAGCTCAACAACCGAATGTTGATATTGGAGAACCGAGAGCTATCGAGGCTATTTTTAAAAGTATGTGAGGATGCATCATTCCTCGAGAAAGATTATTGGAAATAAGGATGTTGTAGTGATGACCACAAGCAAGGTAAGAGACAATACATATTTGATATCTAAATTTGAGCCAAAGAAAGTTAAAGAAGCTTTAGATAATGAAGATTGGATGAAAGCAATGAAAGAAGAGTATGATAAAATTGAGAAGAACAAGACATGGACATTAGTACCTAGGCCCAAGGAAAAAACATTATTGGTACTAAATGGATTTTTAGAAATAAATTGAATAAGCATGGAGAATTTATTAGAAATAAAGCTAGATTGGTTTGCAAAGGTTATGCACAAGAAGAAGGTATTGACTATGGAGAGACTTTTGCACCTGTTGGTAGATTGGAAGGAGTTAGAATAATTCTAGCTTATGCTTCTTAAAAAGGATTCAAGGTATATCAGATGGATGTTAAGTCTAGATTTCTTAATGGGATACTTGAAGAGGAAGTATACATTGAGAAACTTGAAGGATTCATTGAGAACACTAATAACAACAAGGTATGTAAGTTACATAAAGATTTATATGGTTTGAAACTGTAGACACCCTGAAATGGACATACTTGCAACCTTACATTACAAACAATAATTTTCATCTATTAATTAATGGTTTTTTAATCATTAATTAATCATCTATTTTCTTCTAATTTCATTCCCCAAATCATCTAATCAAAGTCCCAAAATTAATTAAATAATTAATTTTATTTAATTAATTAACCTTAATTGATTAATCTCCATTAATTAATTAAATTCAATTTCCTAAAGTTTAAATTTAAATATTTAAACTTATTAATTAATTCTTCTAATTAAATTAATTTAATTTCATTCAATAATTCAATTCTAAACCAAAAAAATTTCAATTATCTCACATGTTGAATACTTTAATTACAAAAATAAATTAAATATTCAATTAAATCATTTCTTTAGTTCAAAAAAGAGAACTCTTGATCAGATCTCTAATTGCATGAATTACTCCACCTACCTCTTCAATTCAAAAAGGTAACTCCAAATTACCTCTTCAGTTCAAAAGGTAACTCATAATCAGTTGTTCAGTTAACCAAACTTGATCTCCTCTCTCCAAGTTGAGGAGGTGGAGTTTACAGACGGCTTCTCCAGTTCCCTTTGATCTCAACCATTCATCATCTAATCTATGGGTTTGATCTCAACTGTTCATATCATTTTCATATTATATATAATCAACCCTTCATAACCATTTGAAGGATCCAAGATTTCAAGCTTTCATGCATCCTTACTCTATCAGATTGGTTCAAGCATCAAGTCTTCTTGCAATCAAACATCCAAGAATTCAAGCTTTCGTGTGCAATTACTCTATCAAATTGGTTCAAGCATCAAGTCTTCTTGCGATCAAACATCTAGGATTTCAAGCTTTCATGCACCCTTACTCTGTCAGAATGGTTCAAGCATCAATCTTTCTTACGATCACACATTCAATATCATATTCTCGATGCTTCCAAGTTATAGATGCTGCCCATACCAATACTGGGCACCACACACACAATGTTTCAGAAGGAGTAGAGAGATAATAGAAGATTCGAGCTTTGTTGGTTTGCATTTGTTTGTATTCCTCCCTTATTTAATGTCATTTTATTGTTTGTAGGTTTATTCTTAGTAGTTTGATTAATTTATTTCCATTGCAAATTGGTGATACTAACCCTCATTATTGAGCGTACAGAACACAACCTATACATTTTGGTGAACATGACATGAACTTACAGCCCGCGTGAAATTTGGTCATATCTTTTAAACCGCATGGAATAGTTTTATGAAATTTGTTTTGCAGGTTGACGCTGATCTAAGGAGGCCACAAACCAAAATTCAAATTTTTCTGAGGTTTTTTTTTTATAATTATTTTATGATATTTCATAAAAATTCATTTATGGGCACAAATCAGAGTTTCTTTTCAAAAAAATTACATTTTTAGAAAGGTCTTGAAATTATAGAGGGGGTTTATTCTCTATGATTTTAATTTATGTGAAATTATTTTGAAAAAATAATACATCTTTTAAAACTGGTTTGTTCTGATAAAATGGTTCCGTATGGCAGAAATTAAGGAATTATGATCTAAAATTTGTTTTGCACGTATTTGTTAACATAAGAGAGCCACAGTCCAAAATTTAGATTTTTTTGAATTTTTTTGAATTTTTTAAAAAAAAATTATGATATTTCATAAAAAATAATTATGGACACAAATCAGCATTTCTTATCAAAAGAGTTACATTTTTGAAAAGGTCTTGAAATTATTTAGGGACTTTATTCTCTTTTATTTAGATTTTTCTGAGAAATATTTTCAAAAAAAGAAAGGTCTTTGAAAAATTTTCTTTTTGTGTGTTCTTTCTTGATTTCTGTGTAGGATTGAGCAAATGACTAATGGCCAAGAGGATAATCAGATGCACCCTGGGTGCTAGATCACTAAGAGCTGCCATAAGAAGAACTACTAACTACCACATGCAATAAAAATCCATCTTGGCAATCCCAGTAGAAGATCAAAGTGAATCTTACAATAGGTATCTTGATTCTATAAAATGTTTTGCAGCTAAGTACAAGGTTACCATTAGCCTAATGCTCTTAACAATTCTGGAGTTGTCAGATATTCTTCAATTATTAGTTAGAATATTTTGGTAATAATCACTTTTTGATATCTTGTGGCAAGGAAACAGTTAACAAAGCAACCTAAAATTCATTAATTTGTATTTTTGGTGCTTAAAACGAACATTGCATGCAAACATTTTGAACCTCACTTTTCTACATTTGGTGGTTAAAATTGACGTGGTGATTTAAAATTGAACAAAGGCAAAAAAATATTTCAATTTGGTGCATTAAAATTGAACGATCAAATCATCACCTACTTTGGGCTTTAAAATTGAACAATGGTTCTTGTATGGGTGATTAGCTTAGTTCACACTTGGAATTTTGGTGTTTAAATCGATTAACCTTGTGTCTTGGGTCATTGGTGCACTTGCACAAAGCTGTTAGATTAAAAACCTTTACAATTTTTTAAAAATTCCTATTTGGGGAATGCACTTCTCCCTTGGAGAATGAACTTAAACTGGTAATCCTTCCGATCGGTTTATAAACAAGATGTGAACCAAATTTCTATTTTATAGCTAGCCAAGCTCGGGTGAGGTATGTTGATGATATCCTAGATTGGGTGAATATCCCTAAGTAGCCAGCATGGTCAACTAGGCTCTTAAGTGAGTCACACACATACAAACCAATTGGATAGATGCCACAGACCCTACTACAACCTTGTTAAATAGAGGCCAACCTGATTCACCTCCAAACAAATACCTTATTATAGTGCAAGGGGTTGCATAATTTCTACCCAAGATCCCCAACATATATGTTCCAGGATATTGTGGTAGTGAAATAAATCTTCACTAGCACGGAACCAATATCTAGCAATGGCTAAAACATGGGCGCCTATGGTGTGGACCTTCATGTCCTAGTAGTGTGACACTTGTTGTGTGAGCTAACAAACATTCAAGCATGGGCCCATAACATTGTATTTTGAAGCCAATTTTAACCTATATTAAATTGTTTGTCCTTGTTTCAAGACCTGTGATAGATTACAAAACACATTGTCTATTATGCTTGTTCTGTGATTTGTTTCCAAAAATGAAAAACCAACATCAAAAATTAGAAAAAAAAGTCCAATGTGTTCAAATCTAGGCTATTAACATCAAACCTATTCTACAATCAAAATCCTTGTTCCAAAAATCAATTTTATCAAACAAATACACCAGATTTGAGATCTTTTTCCAAACTGTCTCCTTTTGCTACAACTGCCCACATCTTGCCACAATTGACAAAATTATACCGCAATTGACCATTTTATTTCACACTTGAGCCTTTAAATTACCGCAATCAGTGATTATTTATTGTAGTTGATCTTTCACTTTACCGCAATCGGTGGAAGTTTTCCGCACTTAGCCAGGAATGTTTGAACATCTATTTTTTGTGAAAACCTTGGGAAGATTCCCCATTTTGTGTAAAAGATTAGTGTCTACATCCCCAAAAAATGTGAATAATATTGTGTGAATCTCTAAACATTAAATATAATCCATTCTTTGAAAGCACATTTATTATCTAAAACATCATTAATTCAAAAGTTCAGACTCAATTATCTTGATCCTATTATCTCAAATCATTAATCTCTATCAGCAACTTTGTCCAAGGCAATAGTTAGAATCCATATCTTATATCACCAAGTCTTTTGAGATCAAGAGAAATCAAAAATTTTCCCTAGAATTACCCTTGTCCAAACATAACTCAAACTCTCCTAGAAAGGTTATCCTTTTTTGTTTTCTTTATATCACTTATTTTAGTTAAAAAAACCTGGACAACACTATGCCTTATACACCCTATGGAGGACCTTTCACTAGGTTGAAAGCTAGGACACAACTCGATGAGTCATATATCAATCAGTTTCCCCTGTGGGAACAAGAATGAGAGGATGACCCTTTTAGAAACACTTGTCCTTCTCTTTACATTGAGAATCCCAGTAGACCAACACTATTCCAAGATGTCACAGAGGAGGAGCTCAAAGACATAGAGAAAGATGCCTATTCAGTACAAGTAATTGATGTTGTGGTAGAGAGAAATCTTAAAAGGTTTTTAGCCATGTTGATTAAGAAGGGATTCAAACTCCCCGCTGAATTTAATGTGTCAACAATATGGCCAGAGAACCCTCTATCAAGCCAAAACATAACTCAACCCTATGATATCCCAATTTTTTCCATCATCGATGATAGTGACATCAGTGCAGACTGTGTCAAACTAGACTAGATCTGCAAATAAAGCTAGCACATCATCCACACAAAGCATGACAGGATCCCAACTAAGTACACCCTTGGTCACTAGTATATCTCAAGCCAAAACCTCATGGCCTTTTACATCAAATTCACATGCTATGTCATCAATTCTGCAAACAAATAGCAAGCTATTTGTGACTATTCTGATACTATAGTCAATCTCTGCTAGCCTTGGGTTCAATACCTCACTCCCACAAGGATCAGTCTCTACGTGTCTGACATTCATTCAGTTTCCACCCAAGGCTACACCTTTGTTCCTATAGTTATTACCACAACCCCAACAAAACCAACATCCCCAACAACACCAACAAAACATACAACCCTAGCAACAACAACAACAATCATGGACCAATCAAATACCCCAGTATCAGAATCACACACTGGGGAGCCAATATCAAGTCCTAAGGAATAAATCATATGTCCCAACTCAAGGGAGATAGACGCACAACCTCATTCCTACCATGGAACATAGGTTCAATGCCACCAATATTCCTCAATCTCAGACAAACATGTTAATCCATAAATTGAAAAGTCTACAAACCCAAATGATGGACATGCAAAATTAGGGGAAAAATAGGTCCTATACCACCGAGGATTTATAGTTATACCCCTTTGATCATTTATTGCACATGAATATGTTTTCCACAAATTTCTCGGTACCCAAGTTTCACAAATATCGAGGCAGCACCAACCCTATATCTAACATATTAGATTTCTTTACTAGTTGCATTGAGGTTGCACATGATGAAACATACCTAATATGACTATTCCCACAAATTCTAGCCAGACCAGCATGGAATGGTTCTCACACTTACCTTATGGAATTTTTTCTTGGGGAGAGTTAGCCAAAAATTTATTGTTCGCTTCCATCACAATATTGAATGCAAGGTCAGCATCAAGGACCTTTGCAACATTAAACATAAAGATGGAGAATCCTTTATGAAATTCCTACAAAGGTGTAAGAACACTGTAGATAGAATAACATATGATGTGCCTGAGTAAGACTTCATAGTCATGTTCATCAACAATCTGATACCAAATATGTCATTTACCACAGAATTGTAGGTGGCTCCTAACTTCAAGAAACTCATCAAATGAGGAGTTCACTGTGAGAAAAACCTAGTCAAAAGATGTATCCTTGCAGATGCTACCCAGAAAAACATGAACAAAACTACAACGGATAAATCCAAGTGGTGGAACAAGAACAAAAATGTCACCAATGATGGTGTCATTTCTGTAAAGACGGTCAACTAAGCTCAACCAAAGGTGTCACGGCAAGGAGCACGTATGGAAAACCAAAAAACACATGGTGCCCACTCAGCAAGTGCACACACAGAACCAACCACCCCCTATTCAAGTAGCAGTTGTGTCAAATAATCAACTACCCACATAATGCCCACAATGGTTTCCATTTCATAAACGAGATTACACACCATTGGGGAGTCGATACAGTCGGCCCTAAGAAAGCCAATACAATCCAATACTATCACTCGACCTGAAATCAAAGAATAAAAACATGGTGTTGTAAAACCAAAGTGGTACAATGATAATGACTCTTACAAATTTCATCAGGTAAAGGGACATGTTGACGGGGTTTTGCTGACTGGGTCTGCCAATAGTCATAAGTTGTCACCGGGTTCTGGGGATACCGGCCAACTCCGCCTGCAAAGGTTGTTTGGGGAAATTATATTCCCTAGGCCTTCAAGCACCTGGGTGTCAGGTCACGACGGTGCAGAGATCAGTTGGGAGAAGTGACTATTTTCAAGGGGGATAGCTGGTTTCTTCAACTCATTCCCTCTGGAGATTCAATAAGGTAAGGTTTCCCCTAGCATTCTACACTTAGCAAATAAAATGAAAAAGATCCTGCAGGGTTAGAAACACTTTATCTAACTATAATCATGTTTAAACATCTAAAACATCAATAATACTCTGACATACTACACTAAATACTGAAGAAATACACAACCATCAGTTAACATTTCATCAGTAACGAGGGAAAAGAGGTCGTTAATCTACTTTAACATATCAGAGTAGAAGATATAAAGAACATAAAGCATGAGATACCATTAACTCAGAAGCAGGAATGCCAACAACATCATTGCAAATAATTCTTCCTTCTTTATTAATGTCTCTTCCAGCAAGCACTGGTGTGTGATACAATGGTGGCTCCAAGGGAGCATCTAACTATTGAAAACAGAACAATGGAGCATTGAGCTCTACAACTTAAAATGAGAAATCACCTTTCTATTACTATGGACAAAAAAATCATCAATTTTGCCAACCCTTGGAAATGGGCCGGTCTGGCTATTTATACAAATCCTCTAACCCTAACCCTATTTTACATCATGTTTCAATAAAATACAATATCTGGGGCTGGTACTACCTGTGCCACCCTACAAAAGACCTTGAGACGGAATAGGTCTGCCATGTTAGAAGAATAAGACAAGAATATACAGCAGAAGAATCAGCCTCGAGAAAAGAGCCAGAAAGGAGAAAGAAGAAAGTAGGTCCCCTAGGGATCGAGGCTACATGCCTCATAAATGAAAAATGCGGCACCCTGTCTCCAATGTGCCAGGTGTACTTTTGAGTGGCACCTCGAGAAGACCATCCTATCATAAAACCAACTGCGAAGTCGACGCCACCTTGATGTAGCCAACCACCTTCTAATAGCCTTTATTAACCACTTTTGAAAGTGACCGGTCAGCCTTGGGGACCGGCACATGGATCACTTTGAAAGAATACAAAATTTTGGATCTGGGACTCTAGGATCCGGGAACTTATGTCCCAAAAAGAATAAAGAATACATAACGCTTGAGTTCTCCCCGACCTCCGAAGAAAGCTCAGGGTTGCTTATTATCATTGAAAGCCTGGAGGAGGTGGGAAATGCCATCTTCATCTATATCTTTCAGGCTGGCCCTTCGGTACTTGGCCACTTCAATTTGTTCCCCCAGGTCTGGAACATTTTCTTTAAACTCATCGGCCATTCTCGCCGCGTCATGACCACTAAGTATCATGCGGGTTAACTTTTCCATCTGGGCCCCATCTATCCCCTCTGGGGATTGATACTGAGATTTCATTATTTCATCAAAACTCCCCAAAAATGAATCTTCAGGGGTACATGTATCTGTGCTAAAGGGATCAGCCCTGAAAGTCTTTATTACAAAAGACTTGTACAAATTAAAAGAATATTTCATGGTGTTAACTTTATCTTGCAAAGACCCTACCAGTTGCTTGATTACCTCCAATGTGAGGTCAAGTCTAGAGTGCTGGGTTCTCACAAAATCAAATGATTCATCCCCCAGAATTCCAGATTCAAAAATCATATCCTCTCCCAAAGTAAGGAGTTCTTTGAGCTCCACCTTCCATGCCTGGTAAGTCTCAGCATCACCCTCCCACAAGTCAATAAGAGTCTCCTCCTGGTGAATGACCTACCGAGCCATATATAAATCTGGGAGGGTGGACACCAGGAAATGTCAGGTGTTTCCTATCTTTAGGGTGACCCACTCATCCACTGCTTGGGCTTTCTTCTTCATTACTCGCAGAGAGTCTATGTCACTCTGTGGTATATCTTCAGAGGTGGAGGCCTCCGGACGAGCGACATTGATGGGTCAAGCCAGCTCCGTGAGCAACCCCATAAGGTTTGCGTTCTTTTCCTTTTCTATTTTGAGCCTCTAGGCTTCCTTTTCATAACAGGCTTCCACTACCCTTGCTGTCTCCTTCAGCAAGTCTATCTCACCTTGCTTTCCCCTTTTTCCTAGTGATACCTCTACAATATTATAGTCCTTGGGCTCTGCGGTTGCTTCCTTAGCGTCTGGGGGAGGTGTTGCTACAATGGCAACTATTTCTCCACCTCACCCAGTTTGAAGGGTATGAACTATCCAGGCTTTCTTGGCCTTTGGCGGGGCCTGGACTTGGGCCATCATTTCAGCCAGGGAGAGAGGAGTCACAGGGGCGGACTGAGCTTTTCTTTTCCTGCCCTCTATCAACCACTGAGGTGGGAGGGGTGGCCTTCCTGCTAGAATTTGTTCCCTTGATTCTTCCCCAGTGTTTTGTGGTTGTTGCTCCTCAGTGGCATGGACCTCATCCGTTCCTCTCCTAGCCTCTTGTAACACCCCAAAATTGGCATCTTGCAACCCTAACCAATTTTGTTGCATTTGTCATTCTTCTAAATCATCAAAGTCCTATTGTACTAGGCAAATTCTGAGTTTTCACTGACTCTACTCGACC
>MU226046.1:3341935-3375053 GCA_018584345.1 Thuja plicata
TAGATAGAAGGCAATAGGTCGAATCACACAGGCAGGTAGGATGAATAACTCATATTCAGTCTTGTTTGTTCTTGGTGAAGAAGGACTATGTTGAAGTGTGTGGTTGATTGAGAAGGCCAAAATTAACTCATACACCTCTACTTCTTCTGTAGCAACATTTTCTTCAAGCTCCATCTCCTCAGCCTTGTCCTCTATATCTATTACTTGGTCTGGACTTTGGTAGGCTTCCTCGGGGATTTCTTCTTCAAGCAGTTCTTCCTATTGCTCTTCTTCTACTACCGGGGCTTCTTCCTCTGTTGGCACCTCTTTTGGCAGTAGGGGAGGTGTTGGGCCAAGATTCAGAGTTTGGGCCGTTGTAATCACCTGCCCAAAGGTTGTTCCCGGGAGTGGCCTTTGGAATGTGGCGGCTGGGGTTACGGTTATTCTTGAAGGCCTGGTTTCCCCAGCAGATGCCATTTGTTCACCTTTCTTTTGTTGGTCCACTCCCAGACCTTGCATCGCTTGAGCCCCAGAGGTAATCTCTAGCTCTGGCTCTTTTTCTTCTACCTACTTCTCTTGTTCCTGTGCAGGCTCTTGTTCAATATCTTCTTGCTCTGCAGCCTCTTGTTCTACCCCCGAGACCTCTGCCTCCATTTGGGTATTGTCCCCCTAAAAATTTCCAAACTCGTCGATTGTAAATACATCATCAAATCCTTCTTGCAGAGGGGGACTGGCCGGGACTTCTGCAGGCTCCATTTCCTTCTCCGGCTCCGGGGAACTAGAAGAGAGGATTTCTACTTGTTGGGGTTGGGATGTTCCCGGCTTCGGCTCTGCCTTAGGCTTCTTGCTAGGCTTCTTCTTTCTCCAGGTAACCAAAGGTGGCCCTGCATCTCTTATTGCTTCCACCTCCATGGGATCCACCCCCGTTGCCCTTACCATTAAGGCTTCTAATGACAGGGAGGAGGAGGGACGAAGTGGCCCGACCATGAGCGGTGGAGTGGCCAACAATGTTATTAATTGCTCCCTCATATGCTGGGAGCCTGCCACTGATTGTTTTATTTTCTCTATGATGGAGACTTCTTCCGCAAGAGGGGTCGTGTCTATTCTTTTTCCTTTATCTACACCCTGCGAAGAAGTCCCGGCCCCCAGAGTCAACTTTGGTACCGGTTGTGGAGTTAATTTTGGCGCCGGCTGGGCTGCTTAGAGGGTACTTCTGGGGCACACCTTCTTAAAATAGGTGTGGCTTTGCTCGACCACCTCTTGAGTGAAGTCTTCAATTGTGGGCCCTTCTTGGGCATCCCAGTTTACTAGTGGGAGAGCCCTTGTGTCGATCCCCTTTGCCTTGTACTGGGGATCGGTAGTGGGGGCGGCGTATAAGAAGTTTGTCAGGAACCTCCACAGCTTCAACTTCTGCATCATGTCGGCTGTCATTCTGATGTAGTGCCTGCTCCACACCTCCACATCATCTTGGAAATCTACCCAAAAGTCCTCCATATGGATATGATGGGGCTCTCAAGCCCGGGGCAGTGCCGTTGCTATCCTTCCATGCGGATCAAAATTTTTCCGCGCCAAATAAAATTCCTGCAAGTTGTAACTTTTCAGTTCATTGTCCACTTCCTTTGTGATGGTCAGACTGCACGTGTAATTCACATAGGTGATTGGGAATGGAATGTTGGGTATCTTTTTGAGGGCAAAGAGGGCATGCACCTTCATCATTTGTCTGCAATACTCCAAGAGCACGATCTTGTCCCCACAATATTTGGGCAACAAGTAGGGTTTCCTAGAGAAGCCGATGACCCTAATGTAGGTGTGTTGTTGGAATTGGATATAATAATGTCCATAACTATGGACCAAATTCATTGCCTCTGAGGACAGGCGGTATCCGTCGTCCCGGGTGGGTGTAAGCAGATAATAATAAACGAACACGTCATTTACCCGACAAAAACTGGGGAAGCTGGCCTCCCATTGGACATGTGGGAAATGATCCCATGGTTCCTTTTGTCCCGAGCCAATCTCGAGCACGCCATCTATGAGTAGGCCATGGGCATGGGGCCTCTGCTGCGCTAGGGCCCAGAGAACATAGGAAGACATGTAGAATTTCTTCTTCCTGTTTAACTGCTGGAACTGGGAGTCAACTTGGTCAGAGATTATTGTCGCCCAGTCAAAGTATCCTCCCTTGGTGGAGATGCCAAGGAGGAAATAATACATCCATTGAGAAAAATCCTAGGTGGAGGGCTGCCCAAAGACTGGGGCCAATGCTATCATCCCCATCTGGATGCTCTCTTTGAACTCAAAGCAGGAATCTCTATCTTCATTCTTTTAGGGTCCCTCTTTGGGGCCCTGAGCCAATGGGTATTCATATATACCCAGGCTGAATCCTCCAGCTGTGTGAATTGGGCCAAGGCATCATTCCTTGTAACCACTGAGGCCTTATCAAATTGTGGGATTCCCAAGCTTGCCTGGAATGTGACTGGGTTGAGGGATACCAGAGGAGTGGGGTATCCTGTTGGTTCTACGGTCGCGAGCATAATGGTCCAGACAAAAGAGTTGTAGTTGGTGGCCAGTGTCAAGATAAGCTCTAGAGATTGCATGGAGCACAGGAAGCAAGCCGCCCTGAGGATTCCGGAGTTCTCGACGTTGATCGCCAGCTGATCTCCAGCCTGGCGCTGGATGTGCATTATTTTCACCAAGGCCTGCATCTCCGGCCATGTTCCGACGCTGGTGTCGGTTATCAGCTTGACTTTGGACTCAATCTTTGAGCCTATGATGATGTTTTCCTGTAAAAATTTCATAGTCAGGGGCATCTTCTCTAGGGCCTTCTCCATCTTGGATTTTACTGTTGCCCTGGTTGCTGCTGCGGAAGGTAGCTTCAGACTTCTGGGTGGAGATGATGCAGATGCTTTAGACATGTTTGGAAAATGAACTCCGAGAACCTACGAGACAAAGTGACCATTAGAACACATTCATCAAAATAAATATTCTGGGGTCCGGAGATCTTACCACCGTGACGCTTGCTTTTCCTGAAAAGTTAGTTTCATTCAAGAATAACCGAAAAGAAAAATGCATCATATAAACTTTAGATTTTCATTAAACATCCAGGTCTAGGGATTTTATCGCACTTGGTAAAGACATAGGATGGATGATGGTAGGAGACTCAGAGCCCAGAGAAGTGACCGTTGGTGAGGTTGTGTAAAAAGGAAAGTCATCAAGCCCATGTGGGCGCCACATGCGTAGGTATTAAATGGAAGTTATGGCGATGACGGTGGAGCCAACTGTCCGAACGCACAAAAAGTGAAGGCCACTTGGCTGGAATTGATTATGTGCATGGGACATAAATGAGGGTCTGACTGGTTTTATGGAGGAGAGATAAAACCACCTGTTTGAAACCGACTGAGAGCTGAGTTTCAAACAGGTGGTTTTCTGCCCCAAAGCGAGTTCATGGGCGAAAAACCAGAAACACAGGGGACTCGACCAGCTTGTCAAGCCACCTAGAAGGATATACATGAAGGATGAAGGATATACACACATAAATGGAGGGATATATAAAGACTATATACAACTATACACATATATACATAAATATACAATGCAGAATGACGCCCGCAGAAAACCAGACAAGGCACAATATATACAACTATCTACAAACTGACTGCCTCTACAAAGAGGGTGGACAACCCTCTGGAAAAGCTGACACACCAATAGGTGGTAGAACCATAAAATATAAAATGGATGAAACAGAGGCGACAAACGAAAGCAAAACAAACAAACACCAAACAAACCCAGAAGAAAACAGAAAGGCAGGAACGGAAACACCAACCTAAAAAGCCAGAAGGTGGAGAGGAAGGAGTTACTACCACAAGAGCTCTACAACAGCTATAGCTTGTCAGAAAGTCACAATCACCACCACGAAGCACTTGCAATTGCTTGAAAATGACTGGAAATGTTAAGCATTGATTATCACTAACTCTCTACAAATTGCTCTGTTAATCGCTTTGGAATCGCTCTGTTAATCGCTTTGAGTGCTCGAAAGTTTTAATCGTGGTAAATGTGAAAATGATAGAAAAGTTCTATTTATACCTGTGGTAAAAAGGGTTAATCCACCTCCTTCCAGAAATCTCTGGACAAGCAAACCTCCAGACCCCAGGCTCAGGGATTCCCTGCGATGATATCCTTAAGAACATCGTGGCGAAGAATCTCAGAGTCCGGAGTCTGGTTCCAACAAAGGACAACCTCTGAGACCGGAGTCCTGGAGATGAAAACCAAACAAACAAAACACCTCACCAGGGAAGAAAACCCCAGAGAAAGAAAACAAAATGGAAAGAAAGGCAAAAGGCAAAGCCGCAAGTAAAAACAAAACAAAAAGAAAAAAAGGGGGACCCAACATTTTGCACACAAAATGTAGGGATGGGGATGCAGGGCATAACAAATGGCGACTATCTAGGACAAATTCCCTACGCATTTGATAACTATAGAATCTCTGGTTAGTAAAACTAGAACAAGCCGCTTCCCAAAGCGTTTGACAGGCAAAGAGCAACATATCTGAGAGAATCCAACCACACGGGAATTAGTCTGTAGTCCTTCATAAGTGGTGTCATGTGTGCTTTGGAAGGAAATCAAGCTGATGACCTTTGGGAGGAGTAGAGAAGAGGCACTAATTACATCGAACCAGTCATCAATTTGCTCGCTTCCCCCAGAGACCGGAGTTTCGTCCCGCTTTTCCTCTTTTTTTTATTATTTTGTTTGTTTATGGTGGGGAAGGCGGTACTTCTTTCACCATTAAACTTAAGCTTAGATAATTTTAATGGTGATACTTCTTTCACCTATCCACCTGCACTTAGATGTTTGAAGAGGGGATAAGACTCTAGACCCAGAAAGAATTCTTTAAAGTTTTAGACCTGGGTCAACCAATTAGTACAACTGATCTACCCTCAGTGTGTCCGATTACTTGTTCCTTATACTACTGGTGTTCACTGATTTCCAGACTCTCGGAGACAACACCCGATGGAGATTGCTCAAAATGTGCCATAACCTACGAAACAACCCCGGAGACCGGGCCGACTCCACTGTGCTAAAGATAGATTTTAAAGTTCACCATGCCATGGACATCGTACCAGAAACTAGAGTTTATGCGAAGCATTCCAATTCCTGTAGGACAGAACAAAACACCGGGACTGAAAGAACACCGGAAGATGAAAACAAAAATAACAAAAGAGGACTGCCCTGGAGGATAGTCGACAAGGCTATTTACAAGATAGGGCACCTCGCAATGAGGCACCCGGAAGAAATATTTACAAGCAGAAGGCTTTACATATAATACAACTTTGGACAAACTTACCCTACTCGAAGTAGTGTTTGAGAAACTGTCCATTAACGGGCAATGCGACAGGTTCCCCAGTCAGGGTGTTAAGGTGATAAGTATTTGCCCCACAAATTTTTGAGATCACGTATGGTCCGAGCCAGAGCCGTTGGAACTTGGTATGCTTTCCTTTCTTCTCCCAGGCCTTATCCCACAACAAGACCAAATTTGAGATCTGAAAAGCCTTGTATTGGGCTCTTCTGTCAAACCATCATTTTATCATTGCTTGATGACGCACAAAATGTTCAAGGGCTGCATCTCGCTATTCTTCCATTTGCACCAAGTTTAAGAGCCAAACCTCCATTATGTTGTCCCTGTTGCTAAGCTAAATTCCTGTATAAACTGTAAAACTGGGATCTATAAGTTGACTGGGAATACAGGGTTCTGACCATAAACTAGATGGAACAGGGATGTTCCCAGGGCGGCCTTGATGCGAATGCAATCTGCCCAGAGGGTGAATTTCAACTTTTGATGCCAATCCCGAGGATTCTATTCTAATAGGTGTTTGATCACTTCAAGTAGATTTTTGTTCATTGATTCAGCAACGTCGTTTCCCTGGGGATAATAGTTGTTGGAGAACTTCAAAGCGATCCTCTGATTGTAGGTCCATTCAAGTAACTACGCCGAAGAAAATGCCAGATCATTGTCACATACCAAAGCAAAGGGCATTCCAAACTGTGTGATGATGTTTTCTTCCAGGAACTTGATAACTACGTCTGTCGTGTTGTTTTTGCAAGGTATAGCCTCAAACCATCGAGTGCAGTAATCAGTAGCAGTGAGTATGTATCGGTGATTGGTAGACGAGTTGAGGTTGATTTCCCTGATAAAGTCAAATTCCCACTAGGCAAAGGGTCTAGCTTCGTAGACTGGTTGTAAAGGCATGGCTGGGTTACGCTCACTATGCGTTGTGGTTTGGCAAGTATGGCATTTCCTTACATGAGTGTAAACGTCCTTGAATATATAGGGCCAATAGTATCCAGCCTGAAGGATCTGATGGGCAGTGGCATCGGCTGAGCCATGCCTGGTGCCAAACTACCTATGAAATTCATTAATCACTCTCACAGCTTGATCTATGTCGATGCACTAGAGGTACACTCCCTCGTAGTTTCTACGGTAGAGCGCAGAGTTTTTGATCATGAAATGAGCACTTTTCATTCGCAAAGCGTGGCATTTGTGGGTAGGTAATCCCTCTGAGCATTTATTATTTAGTAGCAAATATACCAAATCGATATACCATGGGTCTAGGGTAATGGACTCCACTGTGTAAGTTTGACATTCTATACGAGGAGTCTCTTCTGCCATCGCTCGACTTAGTCCCTAGCCCTGGACTATCTTCATGGGCTGCATTTCTAAGTCATACTTCTGGAGGATGGCCATCCATTTCCCCCACCTCTCGCCCAATTTAGTCTGCATTAGCAGAGACTTGACGGCTTGGTCTGGAATGATAGCATGTACTTTTCTCCGGAGAATATAATGCCAGAATTTCTTCACAGCGCGAACTAGAGTGAAGGCCTATTTTTCTAGTGATAAATATCAAACTTTGGCATTCTTAAAGGAGGAACTCATGAAAGCTATTGGTCGTTCCTCTCCTTCAACCTTTTAGGTCAACACTGCCACGGCAGAATGCGGTGAAGCAAAGGAGTAAATATAAAATGGAAGGGTATAGTCTGGACTAGCTAGGACAGGTGCTTCTATTATTGTCTATTTGATTTGGGTGAATGTCCGCTTTGCCTCAGGAATCCACTCAATCTTGGTATCCTTCTTCATCATATCGTTGAGCGGTTTGACTATTTCCGTGAATCCCATGATGAACCGCTAGATGAAGTTAATCTTTTCCAAGAAGGATCACATCTCTTTCTTGCTGCCAGGCATTTGTAAGTTTAGCAATGCTTCAACTCTATCAGGGTCTATGGATATACCCTTCTCAGAGATGACATGCCCGAGCAACTTCCCTTCAATGACCCTGAATATGCACTTCTTAGGGTTGAGGGATATCCCATACTGGCGACATCTCTCGCAGATCTGAGCGAGATGGGCGGGATGGTCACACTTGTCTCAGGAAAAGATGGTTAGATCATCCATGTAGATGATTATGCACCAATTCATAAGGCCCTCGAACACAATATCCATGGACTTTTGAAATGTAGCCCCTACATTAATCAGACCAAAGGGCATTCTCCTGTATGAAAACATTCCCCACTTAGTGGTAAATGCTTTTTTCTCCCTGTCTTCATACTTAACCATGACTTGGTTGTATCCTGAGTACCCATCTAAGAAGGACATCATCTGGGATCCATTCACTATCTGCAACACCTCATCCAATGAAGGGAGAGGGTGATTATCTTTCTTGGAGGCCTTGTTCAAGTTTTGGAAATCCACGCAAAGGAAAATCTCACCATTCTTCTTCCTCATAGGGACCAGGTTGGCAACCCATGTAGTGTGCTGGATTGGGAAGATTATCCAGGCTGACAATAATTTTTCTACCTCCTGACAAATCAGAGGCTCTATCAGGGGGTTGACTGGTCTTTGCTTTTGCTGAAAGGGCTTAGCATCAAGTTTTAGGGGAATAGTATGGGTCATGATGGATGTTTCATATGTTTTCAAGTCTTCATAACCCCAGGCAATTACGTCGATGTATTCTCAGAGAACCGTGAGAATCTTCTCCTTTTCCTCAGGGGAACAGGAGGTACCAAAGTGAATAATCTTTTCCTCACCAGGCTGGCCGATGTTAACCTTTTCAAACTTTCCTCCTTCAGAGGAGAATGACACCTTCTCCCGGGCCTGAGGGTATCATTCAAAGATTCGTTCCAGTGCAACCATCCCCTTTGGGATGGTGTTAGTAGGTAAGTCCATGATCCCATCATCTTCGTCACCCTGCCCAGTATCGTCATGGTCTCATTCTTCCATTATCTAATTTTCAAAGATGCCAACATTTGCCATGAAGGCCAGGATATGCTGATCATCCTCAAAAACCTGAAAGTGGGTGACATTATCTGGAATGGGTGGGGTAGGGACCATCTCAGTTGAAAATCTCTAGAGTTTCAATCTGGCCATATGCTCAAGTGTGCTAGCGGAAATGGCGAGGGCATCTGGGACATAGTTCCATCGCTGGGGAATGAGGTCAATGTCGAAGGCATCAAAATCTTCAATAAGGCTCCAAGCCCGATTGCGGTATGCAGCCATCTTTTTGTCGTGACATGTGTATTGACTCTGGACTTGTTTAAAAATCAACTCTGAATCACCCAGAGCCCGGAGGCAGGTGATACCTTTCCTTAACGCAAATAAGAGTCCAAGGACCAAAGCCTCATACTTTGTGACATTTTTTGTACAGTTAAACTACAGTCTGTAGGACGTGAGGAAGGACTTCCCTCATGGGTTGATTAGTTCTACCCCAGCCCCGCAGCCTTGTTTGGATCGGGACCTATCAAACTTGAGGGTCCACAAGTCATTATTCATAATCTGGGGCTGGGGAGGGGAGGTAGTATTTAGACTATTGTTGGGAGACTTGGGGGTTCCCTCTCGGACTACCAGTGTGAGGGTAGAATTTACCTCTGGAGGTGTTTGGATTTGGGATTCCCGAGGAGATGGCACCAAAGGAGTGCATCCCATAGGAATGCTGGGCCCCAGCAAATTAGTTGCATGTTGTTTATTCTGGAAGGTATCAAGGTGCCGGTTAGCGATCAAAAGACATGGCCCACACTCAAGCTCTGAGTGTTTCTGGTAGTGTACTCGGCACCAAGTGCCAGACAGGAGTGTAGCAGGAGTTGCTGTGGCACCTTGAGAGTCAATCTCAACCCTTATCTTTTCTTCTAGGTCCTGGGCTCTCTGCAGCATGACAAGATCCTCTCTGGGGATGAAATTGAATGTTAAGATTTCAAAGGGGTGGTACACCCCTAGGGAAGTCTCAGAGAAAAAGACCTCATTGACCCTCCCAACCTCGGTAAGGGCCTGTTTCATCCAGGGTTCACTTTTGACCTAGATCTTATTGGACTCTCCTTCCCATGGAAGCCATAAATGGGTGAAGTCGGTCAAAAAGTATCCATTCAAGGACTTAGACCAATTCTGACTTAATAACATCCCGTAAGTTTCTGGGATGTCCACCACTTGGATGTCAATTATGTTAGCTATCCTGGGGTCCTAGATAAGCTGTATCCAGATGTTCTTCAATTCCTCCACCATTTTTATAGTAGTCTTGTCTAGCTGGATCACTGTACCATTAGATGGGGTGGGGTGGAATCCGAGCTTCTGACAAATGGACAAGGGCATGATATTACCCGAAGCCCCAGAGTCTACTAGGCAATTATGTATATTTTTGCCTTGGATATTAAGGCCTAGTGGGAAGGGAGGATCCTCATTGTTCCCCTGGAAGATGGCCACGTTAGCATCTTTGAATGAGACAGTCTTGGGCGGGCGGCTGATGGCTTCCGGGTTCCCCAAGAGCTTCAGAAGAGACTTCTTCTGCTCTGGACAGTTCAGCAAAACCTCCATCAAGGTCATGGAGGTGGTGGTCTATTCTAACACCTTCATAATGTTGAATCTCCTCCCGGGAACTGGTGATTTTCCTCGGTGAGATCTTTTGCTTGGTTAGAGCTAGGACCTTTTGGAGGAGTGGGTCGATCAGTCATGTTATCCCAGGGAGGAGTGTCTTTGATAGGAGGTGTGGGCGTGTAAGTTGGTCCTTTACCAACTTAACTCTGAGTATTATATGGACTCTTTAGGTTAGTAAAGGCATTGGCCTTGAAGGGTGGGATAGATTCATCAAAGAATCCCTGTAATTCAGATTCTTCTTAATCCTCCCCGGAAGTTATAAAGAAGATGGTGTCACAGGTGAAGGCACTGTGTGTTGGCTCTTGGATAGGGGGTTCTGGAGGGGTGGTGTCATGAAATTGCTGCCTGTCTAGCTAGGATATCATGATGACCTTCTCCAAGGTGGCACAATTCACCTCATTGTGTGAACCTGCATCATGAAACCTACACCAATTAGTCATGGGTTGGAAGTTTGCAACTGGTGTGAAATGTGATGGTCCAGCACCATTTTGGTTGGCATTTTGGTTCAGAGGTGGGCCTCCAGTGTTCGCATTATTATTCCATTACTGTTGATTAGGCCTAGACCTACTGTTGAAGTTTCTTCCTCTGGCATTGTTGCTTCGTTGACCGGAGAAAATATTTCCCCTCTGGGAATTTGAATTTTGGGGTGCGTAGGACCCCACCTTCAATTGGCCCATGTCTACAGTTAAGGTAGACAATATTCGCCGAAGGGATTCGACCTTGGCGGTCAAATGAGTGTTGGCATCACAATGTGACGGTTGTTGTGGTTGTTGGTTTCCCGGGAAGGTAGCAGTATTAGCCAGAGTCGAGGGCGGCAATCCTCCAGTCGTGGATGAATAAAAGAAGGGCACTCCGGACGGTTGTGTCTGAGACTATTGTTCCTGCTACGGCTAATTCCAAGGGAAAAATTCTAGACCTGGCACCATCTGGGTCTGAGTTGGGTAAACATACCATGCCTATTGGTCTATCAGGGGTGGCGGAGGATTCATCGCCATAGAGGGGGCACCCATTGCCAGATTGGGGTTGTACCCCCCGGCATACACAGTTTTTCCGGGGATCATATTGAAGGGTGTGCTCTACCAAATCCTGCCTGAGGATTTGTTGAGACCATGGGACAGTTCTAAAGCTAGGTTATAGACTTTTGCCAAGGTGTCCCGGTCGCCCGCGGTGGTTTTTCTCCAAAGGAGAGTGGCAATGAAAGGGTCCATCATGTTAAGATAGGTCTGTATAGTTACTTCTGGGGATGGAATAAAAGGGTTCGTGCACCACTTCAAGGCGCGCTGGAACCTATGGTTGAATGTTGCAAGAGGTTCATTAGGTTCCTTCCTGATGGAGATGAACAGGCTATGGGACCAAGCTAGGTCCACATGCACATAAAAGGTAGCCAGGAAGGCATCCTCCATGTCCTGCCAACTATTTATGGAGTTGGCAGGAAGGTTAAGGTACCAGTTCAACTCACCTTGCCCTAAAGACAAGGGAAACATACGAGTCACAACTTCTTCATGTTGGATCCGGTGTCGGTTCATGGCATCCTTGTATGCCTACAAATGCTCTTCCATGGTCCGTGAGCCTAAACGCTCATATTGTGGGCAAATCTTCTCCACGTGAGAGGGTAAGTCGTTGATTGCACCTAGAAAAGTTCCCATTGGGGATGCAGTGTTTCCAAAATACGCGGCCATTAGGGGAACTAAATGTTGGGTAGTTTTGGCGCTGGTTCCTGGGATTGCCTAGGAAGTTCAGGTATTTAGAGGTATGGTAGATCCATAGACAATAGTGGCAAGTATGATATTTGAGGTCCGTTTCTTTTGAGTAGGAGACTCGAGTTGGACAAACCTTCCAGGATTCAGGGCAGACCTAAGGACTCTTTCAAATTTCACTAGGGAGAAAGACCCAATCCTGCTGAAGGCTTGCCGCTTAAAACTATAACTCAGGGAACCTTTAGGAGGTGTAAAATCAGAATCTCAAGAAGGGGATGAGTTCATGCCCTCCTTCTAGCACCAGTTTCTATTGACGGGGTTTTGCTGACTGGGTCCGCCAACAGTCATAAGTTGTCACCGGGTTCTGAGGATACCGGCCAACTTTGCCTGCAAAGGTTGTCCAGGGAAATTATATTCCCTGGGCCTTCAAGCACCTAGGTGTCGGGTCACGACGGTGCGGGGCTCAGTTGGGAGAAGTGACTATTTTCGAGGGGGATAGCTGGTTTCTTCAACTCATTCCCTCTGGAGATTCAATAAGGTAAGGGTTCCCCTAGCATTCTACACTTAGAAAATAAAATGAAAAAGATCCTGCAGGGTTAGAAACACTTCATCTAACTATAGTCATGTTTAAACGTCTAAAACATCAATAATAATCTGACATACTACACTAAATACCGAAGAAATACACAACCATTAGTTAGCATTTCATCAATAGCGAGGGAAAAGAGGTCATTAATCTACTTTAACATATCAGATTAGAAGACATAAAGAACATAAAACATGAAATACCATTAACTCAGAAGTAGGAATGCCAACAACATCATTGCAAAGAATTCTTCCTTCTTTATTAATGTCTCTTCCAGCAAGTACTGGTGCATGATACAATAGTGGATCTAGGGGAGCATCTAACTATTGAAAATAGAACAATGGAGCATTGAGCTCTACAACTTAAAATGAGAAATTGCCTTTCTATTACTATGGATAACAAAATCATCAATTTCGCCGACCCTTGGAAATGGGCTGGTCTGGCTATTTATACAACTCCTCTAACCCTAACCCTATTTTACATCATGTTTCAATAAAATACAATATCTGGGGCTGGTACTACCTGTGCCACCCTACAAAAGACCTTGAGACAGAATAGGTCTTCCATGTCAGAAGAATAAGACAAGAATATACAGTGGAAGAATTGGCCTCAAGAAAAGAGCCAGAAAGGAGAAAGAAGAAAGTAGGTCCCCCGGGGATCGAGGCTACATGCCTCATAAATGGGAAATGTGGCACCCTATCTCCAATGTGCCATGTGTACTTCTGAGCGACACCTCGAGAAGACCATCCTATCAGAAAACCAACTGCCAAGTCGACGCCACCTTGATGTAGCCAACCACCTTCTGACAGCCTTTATTAACTACTTCTGAAAGTGACCAGTCAGCCTCGGGGACCCAGACACAGATCACTTTGAAAGAATACAAAATTTTAAATTCGGGACTCTGGGATCTGGGAACTTACATCCCAAAAAGAATAAAGAATACCTAATGCTTGAGTTCTCCCTGACCTCCGGAGAAAGCTCAGGGTTGCTTATTATCATTGAAAGCCTGGAGGAGGAGGGAAATGCCATATTCATCTATATCTTTCAGGCTGGCCCTTTGGTACTTGGCCACTTCAATTTGTTCCCCCTGGTCTGGAACATTTTCTTTAAAGTCATCAGCCATTCTTTCCGTTTCATGACCACTAATTATCATGCGGGTTAACTTTGCCATCTGGGCCCCATCTATCCCCTCCGGGGAGTGATACCAGGATTTCATTATTTCATCAAAACTCCCCAAAACTAAATCTTTGGGGTTACATGTATCTGTGCTAAGGGGATCAGCCTCGAAAGTCTTTACTACAAAAGACTTGTACAAATTGAAATAATATTTCACGGTGTTAAATTTATCTTGCAAAGACCCTACCAGTTGCTTGATTACCTCCAATGTGAGGTCAAGTCTGGAGTGTTGGGTTCTCACAAAATCAAATGATTCGTCCCCCAGAATTCTAGATTATGAAATCATATCCTCTCCCAGAGTAAGGAGTTCTTTGAGCTCCACCTTCCATGCCTCATAATTCTTGGCATCACCCTCCCATAGGTCAATAAGAGTCTCTGCCTGGTGAATAACTTGTTGGGCCATATATAAATCTGGGAGGGTGGACACTAGGAAATGTCGGGTGTTTCCTATCTATAGGGAAACCCACTCGTCCACTACCTGGGCTTTCTTCTTCATTACTTGCAGGGAGTCTATGTCACTCTGCGGTAGATCTCGGTAGATCTTCAAAGGTGGAGGCCTCTGGAGGAGCGGCATTGATGGGTCGAGCCAGCTCAGTGAGAAACCCCATAAGGTTTGCGTTCTTTTCCTTTTCTACTTTGAGCCTCTAGGCTTCCTTTTCATAATGGGGTTCCACTACCCTTTCTGCCTCCTTTAGCAAGTCTACCTCACCTTGCTTTCCCCTTTTTCCTAGTGATACCTCTGCAACATTATAGTCCCCGGGCTCCACAATATCTTCATCAACGTCTGGGGGAGGCGTTGCCACAATGGCAACTATTTCTCTACCTGGCCCAGTTTGAAGGGTATGAATTGTCTGGGATTTCTTGGCCTTTGGCAGGGCCTAGACTTGGGCCATCATTTCAGCCAGGGAGAGAGGAGTCACAGGGGTAGACTGAGATTTTCTTTTCCTGCTCTCTATCAGCCACTTAGGCGGGACGGGTGGCATTCCTGCTAGAATTTTTTCCCTTGATTCTTCCCCAGTATTTTGTGGCTGTTGCTCCTCAGTGGCATGGACCTCATCCGTTCCTCTCTGAGCCTCTACTTCTTCTGTAGCAATGTTTTCTTCAACCTCCATCTCCTCAGCCTTGTCCTATGTATCTATTACTTGGTCTGGACTTTGGTAGGCTTCCTCAGGGATTTCTTCTTCAAGTTGTTCTTCCTGTTGCGCTTCTTCTATTGTCAGGGCTTCTTCCTCTGTTGGCACCTCTTTTGGTAGTATGGGAGGTGTTGGGCTGAGATTCAGAGTTTGGGCCGGTGTAATCACCTGCCCAAAGGTTGCTCCCAGGAGTGGCCCTTGAAAAGTGGCAGCTAGGGTTACGATTATTCCTAAAGGTCTGGTTCCCCCAACGGATGCCATTTGTTCACCTTTCTTTTGTTGGTCCACTCCTAGACCTTGCATCGCTTGAGCCCTGGAGGCAATCTCCAGCTCTAGCTCTTTTTCTTCTACCTGCTTCTCTTGTTCCTGTGCAGGCTCTTGTTCAATATCTTCTTGCTCTACAGCCTCTTGTTCTACCCCCGGGACCTCTGCCTCCATTTGGGTATTGTCCCCCTAAAAATTTCCAAACTCATCAGTTGTAAATACATCATCAAATCCTTCTTATGGAGGTGGATTGGCCGGGACTTCTGCAGGCTCTGTTTCCTTCTTCGGCTCTGGGGAACTGGAAGAGAGGATTTCTACTTGTTGGGGTTGGGATGTTCCCAGCTCCAGCTCTGCCTTAGGCTTCTTGCTAGGCTTCTTCTTTCTCTAGGTAACCAAAGGTGGCCCCACATCTCTTATTGATGCTGCCTCCATGGGATCCACCCTCGTTGCCCTTACCATTAAGGCTGCTAATGACGAGGAGGAGGAGGGACGAAGTGGCCCAGCCATGAGCGGTGGAGTGGCCAACCGCATTATTAATTGCTCCCTCATCTGTTGGGAGGCTGCCACTGATTATTTTATTTTCTCTATGATGGTTACTTCTTGTGCAGAAGGGGTCATGTCTATTCTTTTTCCTTTATCTACTCCCTGCGAAGAAGTCTTAGCCCCCGGAGTCAACTTTGGTACCAGCTGTGGAGTTAATTTTGGTGCTGGCTAGGCTGCTCGGCAGGTACTTTCAGGGCACACCTTCTTAAAATAGGTGTGGCTTCGCTCGACCACCTCTCGAGTGAAGTATTCAATTGTGGGCCCTTCTTGGGCATCCCAGTTTACTGGTGGGAGGGCCCTTTTGTCAATCCCCTTTGCCTTGTACTGGGGATCGGTAGTGGGGGTGGCGTGTGAGAATTCTATCAGGAACCTCTGGAGCTTCAACTTCTGCATCATGCCAGCCGTCATTCTGACATAGTGCCTGCTCCACACCTTCACATCATCTTGGAAATCTGCCCAGAAGTCCTCCATATGGATATGATGGGGCTCTGAAGCCCGGGGCAGTGCCGTTGCTATCCTTCGATGCGGATCAAAATTTTTCCACACTAAATAAAATTCCTGCAAGTTGTAACTTTTCAGTTCATTGTCTGCCTCCTTTGCGGTAGCCAGACTGCACGTGTAATTCCCACAGGCAATTGGGAATGGAATGTTGGGTATCTTTTTGAGGGCAAAGAGGGCATGCACCTCCATCATTTGTTTGTAATACTTCAAGAGCACGATCTTGTCCCTACAATGTTTGGGAAATAAGTAGGGTTTCTCAGGGAAGCTGGTGACCCTAATGTAGGTGTGCTATTAGAATTGGATATAATAATATCCATAACTATGGACCAAATTCATCGCCTCTAAGGACAAGCGGTATTCGGCGTCCCAGGTGGGTGTAAGCAGATGATAATAAACGAATGCGTCATTTACCCGGCAAAAATTGGGGAAGCTGGTCTCCCATTGGACTTGTGGGAAATGATCCCATGGTGCCCTTTGTCCCAGGCCAATCCCGAGCATGCCATCTATGAGTAGGCCATGGGCGTGGAGCCTTTGCTACACTAGCGCCCAAAAAACATAGGAAGACATGTAGAATTTCTTCTTCTTGTTTAGCTGCTAGAACTGGGAGTCAACATGGTTGGAGATTATTATCGCCTAGTCAAAGTATCCTCCCTTGGTGGAGATTCTAAGGAGTAAATAATACATCCATCGAGCAGACTCCTGGGTGGAGGGCTGCCCAAAGACCCGGGCCAATGCTATCATCTCCATCTGGATGCTCTCTTTGAACTCAGAGCGGGGAATCTCTATCTTCATTCTTTTAGGGTCCCTCTTTGGGGCCTTGAGCCAATGGGTATTCATGTATACCTGGGTAGCATCCTCCAGCAGTGTGAATTGGGACAAGGCATTAGTCCTTGTAACCACTGATGCCTTATCAAATTGTGGGATTCCCAGGCTTGCCTGGAATGTGACTGGGTCGAGGGATACCAGAGGAGTGGGGTATCCCATTGGTTCTACGGCCGCGAGCATAACAGCCTAGATAGAAGAGTTATAGTTGGTGTCCAGTGTCAAGATAAGCTACAGAGATTGCACAGAGCATAGGAAGTAAGCCACCCTAAGGATTTCAGAGTTCCCGACGTTGATCGCCAGCTGATCTCCAGCCTATCGCTGGATGTGCATTATTTTTACCAAGGCCTGCATCTCTGGCCATGTTTTGACACTAGTGTCAGTTATCAGCTTGACTTTGGACTCAATCTTTGAGCCCATGATGACGTTTTCCTGTACAAATTTCATAGTCAGGGGCATCTTCTCTAAGGCCTTCTCCATCTTGGATTTTACTACCGCCCTGGTTGCTGCTGCGGAAGGTAGCTCAAGACTTCCAGGTGGAGATGATGAAGATGCTTCAGACATGTTTGGGAAACAAACTCTGGGAACCTGTGAGACAAAGCAACTGTCAGAAGACATTCATAAAAATAAATATTTTGGGGTCCAGAGATCTTACCACCGTGATGCTTGGTTTTCCTAAAAAGTTAGTTTCATTCAAGAATAACCGAAAAGAAAAATGCATCATATAAACTTTAGATTTTCATTAAAAATCTAGGTTCATGGATTTTATCGCACTTGGTAAAGAAACAGGATGGATGATGGTAGGAGACATAGAGCCCGAAGAAGTGACCATTGGTGAGGATGTGTAAAAAGGCAAGTCATCAAGCCCACGTGGGCGCCACGTGCGTAGGTAATAAATGGAAGTTATGGCGATGATGGTGGAGCCAACTGTCTGAATGTGTGAAAAGTGAAGGCTACTTAGCTGGAATTGATTGTGCACATGGGACATAAATGAGGGTCTGAATGGTTTTATGGAGGAGAGATAAAACTGCCTGTTTGAAACCGGCCAAGAGCCGAGTTTCAAATAGGTGGTTTTCTACCCCGAAGCGAGTTCATGGGTAGAAAACCAGAAACATAGGTGACTTGACCAACTTTTCAAGCCACCTAGAAGGATATACATGAAGGTTGAAGGATATACACACATAAACAAAGGGATATACAAAGACTATATATAACTATACACATATATACATAATTATACAACGCAAAACGACGCCCACAGAAAACCAGACAAGGCAGAATATATACAGCTATCTACAAACTGACTACCTCTGCACAGAGGGTGGACAAACCTCTAGTAGAGCCAACCCACCAATGGGTGGCAGAACCAGAAAATAGAAAACAGACGAAACAAAGATGACAAACAAAAGCAAGACAAACAAACACCAAACAAACCCAGAAGAAAATAGAAAGGCGGGAACAGAAACACCAACCTGAGAATGCAGAAGGTGGAGAGGAAGGATTTACTACCCCAAGAGCTCTGCAATAGCTATAGCTTGTCAGACGGTCACAATCACCACCACGAAGCACTCGCAATTGCCTAAAAATGACTGGAAATGTTAAGCATTGATTATCACTAACTCTCTACAAATTGCTCTGTTAATCACTTTGGAATCGCTCTGTTAATTGCTTTGAGTGCTCGAAATTTTTAATCATGGTAAATGTGAAAATGACAGATAAGTTCTATTTATACCCATGGTAAAAGGGGTTAATCCACCTCCTTCCGGAAATCTCTGGACAAGAAAACCTCCGGACCCTGGGCCTGAGGATTCCCCGCGATGATATCCTTAAGAACATCGTGGCAAAGAATCTCGGAGTCCGGAGTCCGGTTCCAATGAAGGAAAACCTCCGGGACCGGAGTTCCAGAGACAAAAAACAAACAAAAAAAAAACCTCACCGGGGAAGAAAACCCCAGAGAAAGAAAACAAAAGGGAAAGAAAGGCAAAAGGCAAAGCCGCAAGCAAAAACAAAACAAAAAGAAAAAAAAGGGGGACCCAAAATTTTTCACACAAAATGTAGGGACAAGGATGCAGGGCATAACAGGACACAAGACACCCAACTACTATCGATTGAAAAATATCATTCAAGATCAGATTTACATAGGGGTTATCGATGTTGCAAATGCCCAATCCAAGGGCACCACTGCTCATAAAATCTTCAATGACACATTCCATGATCATAACAAAGTGAAAGCCTCAGGGTTTGGTAGACAATCCAAACAAGTCAATTACACTTAGGTTAACCCTGACAACACCATTAACTTCATCAAACCCTCAGATAGCCATGTAGCCACTATTACTATTAGAGACCCAAATGAAAAATGTGATGTCACCACGCACCATAAAAGGCTTGTCTTACAAGGAGTTCGTTCCACATCTGCTATACCAGCTAATCTACCAATAGCCTCCAATCCATAGACTAGTCTTTTGGATCAGCTAAAGTGGATTCCTCCACAGATATCTATGTTTGACCTTTTGCACATATCCTCGCAGTACAAGCAATCTCTCAACCAAGTACTCCAAAATGCAGTTGTCCCAAGGAACATAACTCCGCAAAGATTCCAAACCATGGTGAGCCACATAGCTGCCAACAAGCATGCAACCTTTACAGACCATGACATGTCACCGCACAAGTATCTACATAATGATCCCTTGCACCTGCTCATTCAAGTTCACAAACACACAATCCATAGGGTCCTCATTGATGATGGAGCTAGATAAAACATATGTACTTTGAAAGTAATCAAACATATGCGCTATTCTAAATCTAGCATTGATGTCATGAGGAGAATCAATATCAAGGCCTATGATAAAGAAGAAAGGTCTTCCAAAGGTATCATCATACTACCAGTCTGAATAGGCCCAGTCATTAAGAACACCCTGTTCCAAATCCTAGACCTAGAGTTGGGATATAACATGCTACTGGGAAGACCATGGATCCATGAGATGCAAGCTGTACCCTCTACATATTATCAATGCATCAAGTTCCCATACCAGGGGGTAGAAATTATCATTGAAGGAGATCCAAACCCATTGCAATATTATAACACTGTCAGAAGTAGTACTGACAATCAAGTACCTTCAAACTAAGAGGCAAGCACTCCTTCCACCTCAAATTCTATTCCCAAGGATGTAACAAGAAGGGAGGGGAATATATCCATTACAGACAAAGGATGTGGTAAGTACAAGTATGAGGAAGCTTTTACCATCACCAACACGCCCCAAAGCCCAAGGTCATATGGCATGCCATAGCCAGTGACAACACCTAAAACCCCATAACCTATTCTATTTAGATGTCCACCCACCACATTTGTCAAATGGGGGGACATTACGGAAGAGAACCCTTTTGATCTAGATATAAACACTTGGTTGTATCAGGACCCACAAGAAACACCTCAAACACACATACCTGTGTCAATATATGGAGTTGGCTTCACAATGCTATAAAAGTTTGGGTATGATGGTAAGATAGGTGTAGGGGAAAGACAACAAGGTCTAGTGGAACTCTCTTTACCAAAAAGCCAGAGAAATAAGAGCGGGTTAGGCTATGGGAAAAATAGAACCATTACTACCACCAAGACATACCCATAGATCAAGAGAAAGTTGTAGAGTTACATCGAAGAAAAAAACCTGTAACATACCTTAATCAACAATATACTCCAACAATTATTTCCATATGAAGTGGGAGCCTCTTATTCTGAATTAAACCTTAACCAAGATATCTAAAATTAAAAGGAAAGTGAGACATCAAATGATAATTCTAGTGCAACTGATTCCCATGAGTATGAGTGGAGATCCATCCACAATTCTGAACCAACCATCCTAGACTATTCCCCTCGGATAGCCAACACTATACACCTTGAGGATATGTTTGACCAAATGAACATAGAGGACCAGCCATGTATCGATAAACATATCGATAACAATTCCTTAGGTGGTGCATCCACATCACATTCCAGGTTCGTTAACACTATCACTGTATTCCCATTTACCCTAGCAGAGTCATTCCCCACGAGGACCTTTGTTTAGTACATCCTGAACTGATACAATGGGATCAACAAGGACAACTTGACATCGATAACTTTTAAAATGATGATGTCATTGAATAATTCATGGGACTTAGAGAAGGCATTCCATGAGGGGACCACAAAGCAGGTTTCTCTATTGACCTTGATAGATCAGCCTATTTAATTAGCAGACAAGTGTCATCCATTCTAGCATCTACTACACAAGGATGTGACATTTATATGGATAGAACAATGTGAGAAAGCATTCCAAATATTCAAGGATTATCTATTGAAGTATCCCATATTGGTTCCACCTATTCAAGGTTGTCCATTACTTTTGTACATCTTGGTAACTGAGTCAGTACTAGGAGTGCTCTTTGCACAACATGATGACCAAGGAAAGGAAAGAGTTGCCTACTACCTCAGTACAAATTTGGTAGGCTATGAGCTCAATTACTCACCAATTGAAAAATCATGCCTCGCAGTAGTCTTTGCTTCCTGAAAGCTGATACATTACATGTTGAGCCATCAAACCAAGCTGATAGCACACATTGATTCCTTGAAGTACTTACTGAGAAAACTAGCAATCATCAAGTGGCTTGCTAAATGGGTGATGATCTTAGGAGAATTTGATTTAGAGTACATGGACAGAAAAGATATCAAAGGGAAATTAATTGTAGACCGACTAGCAGAGGAACCCATATAGGATCATAAACCCATAGTGTTTGACTTTCCAGATGAGTCCATTCTCATAGTACAACTAGTATTAGATCTTTGGAAACTATAATTTGATAGATCATGCACAAACCATTGTGCATGAGCAGGGATAGTTCTCATTACTCCCAATAATGATGTGATCCCTAAATCTTTCTGACTCAATGTTCCATGCAAGAACAACATAGCTGAGTATGAAGCTCTAGTCAACAGAGTGAAGACATCTATAAAATGGAGGATCAAGAACCTCAAAGTATATGGTGATTCACAATTGGTCATCAACCAAGTAAACAATGACTACATGACAAAAGATGAGAAGTTGGTCCCATATAAAGAGTAGATGGATAGGCTGCGGGCTTCATTTGAATTTCATTACATTTGAGAAAGTACCAAAAGTTTAAAACAAAATAGCAGATGTGATGGCTACCATAGAATCTTTGATCGACATGCTAGACAATGAGACCAGATTCTAATTTCTGGTAGAGAAACTCATGATAGTGGCACATCAAGCTCCTATCATAGAGTCAGCATGCATCCTTGTTGGTCCTGAATTCCCATGGTACCATGACATATACAACTACCTCCAAAATAGTGTCCTACCACCTAACTTGTCTAGGAACCAAAAGAAGGCCCTCATCTTCCAAGCCTCTAGGTACACCCTTCTTGCTACTACTCTATATAGAAGTATAAATGGAATGCGTTTATGATGTCTCACTTTTCACGGAATCCCAAAGAGCCTTGTATGAGGTACATGATAGAATTTGTGGAGCCCATGCAGGTGGTAATATATTATCAAAGAAGATCATCTAAATGGAAAAATACTGGCCCATAGTTGAGATAGATGCCAACATATATGTGCAAAGGTGTGGACAATGTCAGATTCATGGAGATCTCATCCATGCACCAGCCCAAGAACTCAATCCCATCACTTCACCATGGTCATTTTCTAAGTGGGGATTCGACCTAATGGGTAAGATTACACCGACCTCATCTAATAGAGACAAGTACATCATTACAGCAACGGAGTAATTTTCTAAATGGGTGAAATCCATTCCTCTCACCTACATCACTGGTAAGAATATTTCCATGTTCATACTAAACAACATCATCTGTCGGTATGGAGTTCCTCAAACCATACTCACAAATCATGGTACACCTTTTCAAAATCAAGATGTTGAAGATCTTTGCGAGTAGTTCCACATTAAACAAGGTTTCTCTTTGTTCTACTATCCCCAAGGGAATGGTCAAGAAGAAGCCACAAACAAAACCATACTAAAAATCTTAAAGAAAACAGTCAATGAATCAGGGCGAGACTAGAACTTATAGCTTAGTCCCACACTATGGGAATACAGAACTAGTGTGAAAACCCCCATAGAAGCCACTCCTTTCTCACTATTCTATGGATCAGAGGCGGTCCTAACCCTCAAAGTAGAAATTCCATCCTTGAGAATCTCATTGAAAAACATCATTTCAGATGAAGACTATAGAGTAGCAAGAGTCAATGAACTAGAACTGTTGGATGAGAAAAGACATAATGCACTCAACCACTTACAAGGCTATCAGAATCATCTTAGAAGGAAACATCACAAGAAGGTAAGACCATGAACCTTTGAGGAAGGAGATCTCATACTTATGGAGAATCAAAAGAACCAAGCAGAAAGGGTAAAACTAGGAAGTTTGAACCTAACTTGCTAGGACCTTATGTCATTATCACATCTTCCAATAGTTGGCCATACCAACTAGCAACACTAGAAGGAGATCATTTCCAAGGTTACATCAACAACATGCACCTCAAGTGGTTCTACACTTGAGGTGTCAAGGTTAAGGAACTTATCTACATTTCTAGAAAATACAAAAAATAAAAAAATACAAAAGGTTAACTTGGTGAAATCTTGGCAAATAGGCGCCTTGGTGACAACAAAAAAATCAAAAAAGAAGAGAAAATTAAAGAGAAACAAAATTGCTCTCAATGAAAACCTAGCAAATAGGCACTATTGAGAAGGTACATTGGTGAAAACCTGGAAAATAGGTGCCAAGTGTTATCATCCTGCTTTACCATCAATGAACTCCAAAGATCAAAGCCTGAGCTCCCTGCATGCAAGACTGGCTACCCAAGCTATTTTTAGAAGCACAATCTCCTTTGAGCATCAACAATTTTCATGGTTTGTACTGGACCAGCCTAGGGGGCAATTCTAAAGTCATCAAAAAATCATTAAAAGATAAAAAGTCCTAAAAAAATCAACCTTCATCAAAAAAATCAAAAATTGAAAAATCTCAAAGCAATAAAACCAGTTCGGTTATCAACCAAGCAAAATGTGATCAAGCCAATCAATCAATGTCAAAATCATGAGATTCACAAATTAGCAATGGACTCATATGACTCGGCTTTATCAGCTATCTAATCTATCAACAAGCGCATGGCGATCAATTCAAGCCAATCAATAAAAGGTAAAAGTCATGAGTCTTGCAAGTCAACAATGGACTCATATCACTTGGCTTTATCAGCTATCCAATCTATATTCAAATCAGCTATCCAAGTGATCAAATTTAAAATCAATCAAATTAATCAATCTTCAAATCAAACAAATCAATTATCTTACACAGTAACAGATACATTCAAAACCAGACAAATCAGTCTTATACGAGTCATCCATTCCTGAAACTAGACATAATCAAGCATCAAAAAATCAAGGAGCAATAAACTGTTGACTGGGTCAGTCATGTCAGTCGAATGTCAGTATATCTTTTGCAGTTATGTTCTTACGCTACTCCATGATACCACCAAGTGATGAGAGTAGCTATGATGGATCATGATCTTATTTTCTTTGATTTCTGTGTGTGGAATGTTTCATTTTGATTCTGGGGCAAGATGATTTAGGATAAATGCTGTAGGCACTGTCACTTATCTGGTAGCCATGCAGTTCCACAATTTGAGCTTAACCTTGGAAAAGAATTGGACAATCCTTTTCTGTTATCATCTTTTTGCTACCAATAGAATCATAGCGATATCCAGATGGTCTTTATCTGGGTGCATTGGATTTTTATCTTATTTTTTTCTATTTATTTCATATTTCTCAGAGATCATAGCGATATCTAGATGGTCAATATATGGGTGCATTTGGATCTCTTTCTTTTCAAAATCAGAGATCATAGCGGTATCTAGATGGTCAATATCTAGATGCATTTGGCTCTTTCTTTTCAAAATCAGAGATCATAGCGGTATCTAGATGTCACTAGGGCAAGCTCGGGAAGGATCAAATATGAAAATTCTTTGACACAACGTGATGAATCATATTGTATCAAAGACAGGAAAATGTAGACACCCTAAAATGGACATACTTGCGACCTTACATTACAAACACTAGTTTCATCTATTAATTAATAGTTTTTAAATCATTAATTAATCATCTATTTTCTTCTAATTTCATTCCCCAAATCATCTAATCAAATCCCCAAAATTAATTAAATAATTAATTTTATTTAATTAATTAATCTTAATTGATTAATCTCCATTAATTAATTAAATTCAATTTCCTAAATTTAAAATTTAAATATTTAAACTTATTAATTAATTATTCTAATTAAATTAATTTCATTAAATTAATTTAATTTCATGCAATAATTCAATTCTAAACCAAAAAGAATTCAATTATCTCACATGTTGAATACTTTAATTACAAAAATGAATTAAATATTCAATTAGATCCTTTCTTTAGTTCAAAAAAGAGTACTCTTCTGATTGCATTAATTACACCACCTACCTCTTCAGTTCATAAGGTAACTCATAATCAGTTGTTCAGTTAACCAAACTTTATCTCCTCTCTCCAAGTTGAGGAGGTGGAGTTTACTGATGGCTTCTCTAGTTCCCTTTGATCTCAACCGTTCATCCTTTAATCTCTGGGATTGATCTCAATCATTCATATCATTTCTATATTCTATATAATCAACCCTTCATAACCATTTGAAGGATCTAGGATTTCAATCTTTCGTGTGCCCTTACTTTGTCAGATTGGTTCAAGCATCAAGCCTTCTTGCAATCAAACATCTAGGATTTCAATCTTTTGTGTGTCATTACTCTGTCAGATTGGTTTAAGAATCAAGAATTCTTGCAATCACACATTCATATCATATTCTCAATGCTCTCAAGTCATAGGTTTTGCCCATACCAATACTGAGCACCACACACAGTGTTTTAGAAGGAGTAGAGAGAGACAATAGAAGATTTGAGCTTTGTTTGTTTGCATTTGTTTGTATTCCTCCTTGATTTCTTGTCATTTTATTGTTCATAGGTGATGACATGTAACTATTTGAATGTTTGAAGATATTAATTTGATGATCATGCAAGGCATTAAATCAATTAATGTATTGTGTTTTCATTGATGTCAACTTGATATAATCTATATGGTCATGGAAATACTACCAAAGACTTCAAAGAACCAGTAAATCAAAGGATATGCTATCATTAATGCATACAAGTCAAGTGTTCACTAAGTGACTGCATACACCAATGGAATGCACACTGATGGTTAGAGTAAAAGAGCAGAGTCACAGTGTTACCTAACGAATGAATGCACAACATTACCAATGAGTAGAGTTACAGTGTTTCCCGATGAGCAAAACGTAGAGTAACCCGACGGAAAGAATTTCAGTGTTGCCCGACGGAGAAGACAAGGATGGAGATCCTGATGACAATTGAACTCACACTGACAGAATAGTTAGATGTCACCAATGAATAACTGAAGTGTCTACTGACAGAATAGAGAGTTCATAAAATGACAAAATGTTTAGCTGTCAAGAAGCTAAAGATAGAATTAATGGATAATTATCATTGTTTTAATCATCCACATAAAGTTGGAAATAAGTAAGTGATTTAAAGCTGATTTGTTCAGTTGGCAAGAAGATCTCTTTGAGATAAATCAGGAGTTTTCTTTAAATCTATTGGAAAGAATTGTGGAACATGCCAAGAATCAAGAAAGCCAAGATAAGGGGAAATCATGTCTATATATAAAGACAAACTCAATTCATTACGAATTGTGGGGTGAACAAGAGAATAGAGGAAATATGCTAAAGAAAATCTGAAGGAGAAGAAAGTCTTCATTCAATCCTTATCAACAAGCTAAAGGAAGAGCTAGATTTTGTAGACACCATCAAACAGTGAGACAAGCATCATAGAGTAGAACAAGTGTGGAGCAAAGGTATATATTTGATTATATTGATCAGTGTAGTAATGGACATACAATAGATCTGAAAATCTACAATTGAGTTGTATGTATGAATAGATCATTAGTGTTTCAATTTAACCATTGAAGCATATAATCCTCTTAATCAAGTAGGAATTAAAAGTCTTTTATAATTGAGATACATCCCAAGGAGTATCAAAAATTTTGATCACAAAAGTAGCATTGGATATACACGATACCTATTGATAGGCCAAGTGAGTGTTTGATCAAGGATGGTAGCATTAGATGCCAGATACTAGTTGACAAAATATTTCTAAATCCTCTAACAAGGTCACACCTAACATTGTGTTTGTAACCTTTAATAGGGTTGCCTCCTAACAGAGCTCACTTTAGAAGAGTGAAAATTTGGGGTACTGGTCCCAGTGGTTTTTCCCTTAACAGGGTTTCCAAGTTAAAATCCTTATGTTATGTGTTTATGGTTTATCACTTTATTGTTTTACATTTGACATATGTATTTATGGATTTATCGATATACTCTACATATTTACTGTGTTTTGGTAAATAAGTTTACTGCTTATCGGTAATCATATAGAAGAGAGATTAGCAAAGCAATCCAACAAGTAGAAAATTGATTAAAGTATTTCAAGGCATACATCTTGTAGGGAAGAAGATAACTTGAGACATAATTAGTGGTTATAAGTTTTAAGGGTTGATTTAAGGATTAATTTTTGAGGCCACTAATTCACCCCCCTCCCCCTCTTAGTTATTACTAACAATTGGTATCAGAGGTTGTGTGCTTAGAAAGGAAGGTTTCAAGACCTACAAGATGAACAGACGAGATGTGCCCAAGTTGAATAAAGATAATTTTGCTTCATGGCAGAGAAGAATAAGACTCCACTTATCAAGTATTGGTAATGATATTAATCAATACTTAGATACTGAATATGTGTTTCCTACAGGAGCACCAAAAGTTGAGCAATTGAGAGAGAAGCATGAACAGTTGCATGATGATAGAACTTGCTTCATCACTCTCAGATGCTAAATCTGAAGATGTCAAAACCTGTAAGACTACAAAGCAGATGTGGGACAAATTGATGCTTGTACATGGTGGTGACAAGAATGTTTTGAGAGCCAAGGTAGAAATCCATAGAGGAAAGTTTGATGATCTCAAAATGAAAGAAGGTGATAACATCACTCATTACATCACAAAAATCAAAGAGGTAGTCAATGCTATCCGAGGAGTTGGAGGTATACTAGAATAAGATACAATGGTAAGTAAAATTCTAAGAACCTTACTGCCTAATTATTCTATTAGAGTATCTTCCATTCAAGAAATGAGAGTATTAGCAAATAACAATGTTACTCTAGAAAGTTTGATTGGAAGACTAATTTCATTTGAAATGAACAACTTTGATAATAGTGTCTTACCAAACATAGAGCTTGCATTCAAAACTTGTATGAGAATAAGTAAATCAAGTCATTAAAACACTGTGAGAAAAGATAGTGATAGTGAAAGTGAAGAAGATTATCTTGATGAATTTGAAGCACTTATGGCCAGAAGAATGCAAAGGCAAAGGTAAATACAAAGGTAAATTACCACTTGTTTATTTTAATTGCAAAGAGATTGGATACTTTGCTGCAAGATGTACTAACAGAAGAATAGATGACAAAATTAATGATAGATCATTTGAAAAGAAGTATGATAGAGGTGATTATAGAAGCTACCAACAATCAGAAAGAAGAGATACCTGAGACTACCAGGAAAAGGGAAAGAAAGCCAGTTACCTAGCAAAATGCAAAGATGATGATACTGACACTGAATCTGATGAAGACATCGAGATGGTGTTTGTGGCAGTAAAAGATGATTCAGATGATGATGAAGAAAGGTATGTAGAAACTACACTCATATCTAAGGTTAGTAAAAATGATGCCTCGATCATAAATAGTGGCTTCACTCACCATATGATCAATGATAAGAAAAAGTTTGAGACTTTTGAATACTATAAAGGTGGTTCAGTAAGAATGGGTAATGACACACCTTGTCCATTTGAGGGTAGAGGAACCATAATGTTTAATAACCATATAAAATGTCAAAATTCTTATTGGGTAAATGGATTGAATTATAATCTATTGAGTGTTTCTCAGTTGAATAATTCAGGTCACAGCGTGGCATTTGAAAATAAGAAGGCAAATATCTTCAATAAATTAGGAAATCTGATTGGTACCAGTGAGCAGACAAAAGGTAACTTATTCTATCTAAATGATACTGACACCACTTTATTGATTTCTAAAAACAAAAACATATGGTTATGGAAAAAAATATTGTGTAATGTGAACTTTGACAACATGATAAAGATTAGAAAAAAGAGAAATGTCAGAGGCTTACCGACGATGACCAAGCCTGACAACATCATGTGTAAGAATTGACAAAAAGGTAAAATGACAAAGTCTAGTTCTAAAAGAAAAACCCATACATCTGATGAAATTCTAGAATTAGTCCATACTGATTTATGTGGACCTATGAGGGCAAAGAGTTATTATGGAGACATATTTTATTCTCTTTGTTGATGATTACTCTAGAATGATGATAGCCATGTTTCTAAAAGATAAATCAGAAGAATTTAAGATGTTTAAATGGTATAAGGCAATGGTTGAGAATCAAAGTGGTAAGGAGTTAAAATGCTTAAGGTCAGATAGAGGAGGTTAATTTATTTCAGATGAATTCACTAACTTTTGTAATGAGCATGGAATCAAAAGACATGTCTCCGCACCAAGAACACCACAGCAGAATGGAATTGCTAAAAGAAGGAATAGATCCATAGTTGATTGTGCAAGGACACTGATGATAGAGAAAGGGATCACCCAAATCTTTACGAGGGAAGCTTTCAAAACTTCTGTTTACACATTGAACAGAGTAAAATTGAAGAAAGACATAAAAAAGACACCTTATGAGCTATGGTATGGATACACACCAAATGTAAGTTATTTAAAAATTTTTGGCAGTCAATGTTATATCTTAAAAGATGATATAAATGGAAAAATTGACTCCAAGAGTGATGAAGGAATCTTTCTAGGGTATTCTACCAAGAGCAAGGCTTATAAATATCTAAACAAAGCCTCTAACAAAATTACTGAAAGTGAAAGTAAAGATAGATGAATTTGTAGAGAAGAATGCAAAGGAAAGCACGAAAGAACCAGAGGACTACAGTAGGTTCACTTACAATGAGGAACCTAAAACTCTACTTGATCAAGAATATATATCTCTCGAGTAATAGATCATTGCACCCGAGCATCAGGATGCAAATATCAACGATCATATTATTGCTCAAAATGATGCACAAAGTGATGGACAATAGAATGAAGAACAAAATGATGATAAAGCTGATAGACAAAGAGATGAAACTATACTTGCAAGATATGTCAGAAGGAACCATCCACAAAACTAGATCATAGGAAAAAAAAAAGTTGGTATGAGAACTAGAAGTAAGTCTCTAAATACAAGATGTCTTATTTGTGATTATGAGCCCAAATCTGTCAATGTTGCACTAAATAATGATGAATGGATAAGTTCTATGAATGAAGAAATTGAATAGATAGAGGAAAACAAGACATGGACACTTGTACCAAGACCAGATGACAATAATGTCATCGGTACAAAATGGATATTCAGGAATAAGCTGAATGAGAATGGAGATGTCACAAGAAATAAAGCAAGACTAGTATTCAAGGGGTATGCACAAGAAGAAGGAATTGAAGATGGAGAGACCTTTGCACCCATTGTTAGGCTAGAAGGAGTAAGAATATTTATTTCTTATGCTGCATATAAAGGATTCAAGGTATATCAAATGGATGTCAAGTCTGGATTCCTAAATGGAATACTTGAAGAAGAGGTATACATTTAACAACAAGAAGGGTTTGTTGATCTAGACAAGAGGGACATGGTATGTACACTTCACAAAGCCCTATATGGATTGAAACAAGCACCCTAAGCCTGGTATGAAAGACTTCACTCCTATCTTATAAGTATTGGATTTGTAAGAACTAGTGAAAACAGTAATCTTTACTTAAAGGAAGATACTGATGCTAACATTTTGATTGCCGAGATATTTGTTGATGACATCATATTTGGAGGAAATGATATCATATGCAAATCATTTGCAAATGAAATGAGCAAAGATTTTGAGATGTCTATGTTTGGAGAGATCAAGTTATTTCTTGGTCTGTAGATCATGCAACAAGATGATGGTATTTTTATTACAAAATCCAATTACATCAAAGAAGTACTGAAAATATTCAAGATGGAAGAGTCCAAACCAGTTGGAACATCGATGGCAATAGGATGTAAGTTGATAAAGGAGGACAAGTCATTAGAGATAAATCAGACTTTGTATAGATCAATGATTAGAAAACTCATGTATGTTGTACATACTAGATCAGATATTGCACATGCAGTAGGAATAGTTGCTAGATTTTTTGCTAATCCCAAAGAATCACATATGACTGTTGTGAAAAGATTCCTAAGATATCTGAATAATACCGAGGAATATGGCTTATGGTATAGAAGACAAGGCAAATTTGAACTTAAGGTCTTTATGAACGCTGATTGGGCTAGAAATCTTGATGACCGAAAGAGCACAACTAGAGGAGCATTCTTTATGGGTGACAGACTTGTCACATGGATCAGCAAGAAATAAGGATGCATCTCACAATCTACTATAGAGGCAGAGTATGTTGTTGCTGCAAACTGCTCAAATATTGCATGGATCAAACAGTTACTGGAAGGTATGCATATGAAAATATTAGAACTAGTAATTATCTATTGTGATAATATGAGTACAATAAACATTTTGAAAAATCCAGTCATACATACTAAAACAAAGCATATTGCCATCAAGTATCATTATTTGAGAGAACAAGTTCAGGAAAAAGAGGTGATACTTGAGTATGTGCAATCAAAGGAACAATTGGTCAATATCTTCACCAAGCCACTGCCCAAGGATGCATTTGAGTACTTGAGAAAGAGACTAGGGGTCAGACCCTTGTCTACTAGTCAGTAACATTGACTAGAAGGCTGCATTAGCCTACATATTATCTTAATATCATTCATGTTGATGCAAGCAGAGAGATGAACCTCAAAGATAAATCTATACATAGCAAGGTATTTATCTACTCCAAGCACCAGAGTTGTTACCAATGGAATGGAAAATTCAAGGAATATATTATGGATAGAAAGAATCCATTTGGCATCACTGTGAAATGTTTTCTTAAAAAAATGCTTGGCATTTCTATCAAAGGGAGAGAGATATCTCATTATCATACATACAAATATTATATCCAGTATCAACTTAGGGAAAGATCATATTCATCACAATATCTGTAGGGAGAGAAGAATAGAACAAGAAAGGGAGAGTACACACAAAGGAAGAGAATTACTGACAAAAGACATCAGAAGAAAGGAGAACAGTCAGAGGGAGAGAGTTTGACATAGAAGGAGAACACATCACATCAGAGAAAGAAATATTCTAACTCCATCTAGTAAAGGAATTGAAGACAGAAGAAAGTTGCAAGAATCAAATCAAAGTTATTTGAGCTTACCAAAAACTAGACATATGTAATAGTTACATTAGGAAAGCTTGATGAAACTGTATATTTCATATTGTATTAGCAATAATATATTATGATAATGTAGTATGTTTCCATCAATGCCAAAGGGAGAGATTGATGACATGTAACTATTTGAATGTTTGAAGATATTAAGTTGGTGATCATGCAAGGCATTAAATCAGTTAATGTATTGTATTTTCATTGATGTTAACTTGATATAATTTGTATGGTCATAGAAATACTGCCAAAGACTTCAAAGAAATGATGAATCAAAGGCTATTATATTAGTAATGCATACAAGTCAAGTATTCACTAAGTGACTGCATACACCAATGGAGTGCACACTGACAGTCAGAGTAAAAGAGAAGAGTCACAGTGTTACCCAATGAACAAATGCACAACATTACCAACGAGCAAAGTTACAGTGTTGCCCAATGAGAAAAATGCAGAGTAATCCAACGGAAAGAATTTTAGTGTTTCCTGATGGAGAAGACAAGGAGGGAGAACCTAATGACAACTAAATTCATACCAATGGAACAGTTAGTTGTCATGGATGACTAACTTAAGTGTCGACTGACAGAACAGAGAGTTCAGAAAATGACAAAATGCTTAGCTGTCAAGAAGATAAAGGTAGAATTAATGGATACTTATCATTGTTTTAATAATCCAAATAAAGCCAGAGATAAGTGGGTAAAAGCACAATAATCTGTCACCCTTTTACAAAGGAAAAGGATGACAAAATCAAAGTTGTTCAGCTTCAATAGTATAAAAGTGACATTTATGTTTGGAATTTGAAGATGATGTAAACTAATAAAATGTTTTAAAATGAATGAAGTTTATGATTAATATTTTTAATATTTTTTTTGAAAAAGTTTTGATTTTTTTTTTAAATTTTTAAAGATGATTTTTCAGTTGCAGAAACATGCTGAAAATTAGGGGTCTAGTTCCCGCCAAAACATTATATGTAAAT
>MU226046.1:3375153-3403101 GCA_018584345.1 Thuja plicata
TCCTTGACTATTAAAATACCTACTTGCAATATTTTTTAATTATAATAGACTATGTATAATTAAAACACTATAAAATCTATAAGAGATATTCTTGACTCTGATCTCTACAAAAGGGTATTTTTGTATTCTAAAAAAAATATCATTAAAAAGTCTGAGAGTTATTGAAATGTCACTTTTCTGAAATAATTTTATTTCTATGGTAATTGGCCTCAAAGTGGTATAAAACATGCATTTAATAGACATTTCCAATTGGAAAAGTTAAAAACCTTATCTAACTTAACTATAATGAATCTAGCTAGACCATATGTTTGGCCAAAATTATTTTTTAGTTAGAAATACTAAAATTCAGCGATGCTGATAAGTTGTCCTAAAAGGTGACAGATTATTGTGCTTTCACCCAAGTAAGTGATTTAAAGCTAATTTGTCCAGTTGGAAAGAAGATCTCTTTGAGATAAATTAGGAGTTTTCTTTAAATCTATTGGAAAGAATTGTGGAACACGCCAAGAATCAAGAAAGCCAAAAAAATGGGAAATCATGTCTATATATAGAGACAAACTCAATTCATTATGAATTGTGGGGTGAACAAGAGAATAGAGGAAAGATGCTAAAGAAAATCTGAAGGAGAAGAAAGTCTTGATTTAGTCCTGATCAAAAAGTTAAAGGAAGAGCTAGATTCTGCAGACACCGATGAATAGTGAGACAAGCATCACAAAGCAGAACAAGTGTAGAGAAAAGGTATATATTTGATTATATTGATCAATGAATTAATAGACCTAAAATAGATCTAAAAATCTGCAATTGAGTTGTATGTATGAACAGATCATTAATGTTTCATTTTAACCATTAAAGCATATAAGCCTCTTAACTAAGTAGGACTTAAAAGTATTTTACAATTGAGATACATCACAAGGAGTATCAAAACTTTTGATCACAAAAGTAGCATTGGATATGTCTGATACCTATTGACAGGTCAAGTGAGTGTTTGATCAAGGATGGTAGCATTAGATGCCAGATACTAGTTGACAAACTATTTCCAAATCCTCTAACAAGATCACACCTAACAGTGTGTTTGTAACCTTTAACATGGTTGGTTCCTAACAGAGCTCACTTCAGAAGAGTGAAAATTTGGGGTACCGGTCCAAGTGGTTTTTCCCTTAATAGGGTTTCCATGTTAAAATCATTGTATTATGTGTTTATATTTTATCACTTTACTATTTTACATTTCACATATGCATTTATGGATTTATCGGTATACTCTACATATTTACTATATTTCAGTAAATGAGTTTACTGCTTATCGATAATCATACAGAAGAGAGATCAACAAAGCAATCTGACAAGTAGAAAATTGATTAAAGTATTTCAAGGCATACATCTTTTAGGGAAGAAGATAACTTGAGACATAATTAGCGGTTATAAGTTTTAAGGGTTGATTTAAGGATTAATTTTTGAGGCCACTGAATCACCCCCCCCTCTGATTCACCCCCCCGCTCTCAGTTATTACCAACAGTAGGTTCTTTCTTATTAGTTTTCTTAATTTATTTTCATTGCAAATCGGTGCTAATAACCCTCATTATTGAGCGTACAGAACACAGTCAATACAGAAACAAGCACCCCTAGCATGGTATGAGATATTGCACTCTTATCTAATCAAAATAGGATTTCAGAGAACAAGTGATAACAGTAATGTTTACTTGAAATGTGACAGTGATAACAAAGTTTTGATTGCTGAAATTTTTGTTGACGGTATTATTTTTGGAGGCAATGAAACTTTATGTAAAGGATTTGCTGATGAAATGAGAAAATGATTTTAAATCTCAATTATTGGAGAGATTAAGTTCTTTCTAGGTCAATAGATACATCAAGTTACTAGAGGGATCTATATTACACAAGCTAAGTATATCAAAGAGATCCTCAAAAATTTTGGTATGAAAGATTGCAAGCCTGTTGGAACCTATGGTTACTGGATGTAAATTATCAAAAGAGGATGAAACAAAAGAGCTGGATAATACTATTTACTGATCCATGATTGGTAAATTGCAATATGTTATTCACAGCAGACCTGATATAGCACACATTGTTGGGATTGTTGCAATATTTTATTCTAATCTGAAGGAAACACATATGTCTGCAATAAAAAGAATTTTGAGATGTGTGAAAGACACAAAAGAATTTGGTTTATTGTATCAGAAAGGAGTTAATTTTGATTTTCAGGTCTACACTGATGTAGATTGGGCTAGAAACGTTGATGACAGGAAAAGTACTGGTAGAGGTGCATTCTTTCTAGGTGAAAGATTGGTTGCATGGCTGAGAAAGAAACAAATTTGCATTTCACAGTCTATTGTCAAGGCTGAATATGTTGATGGTTCTACAAATTGTGAAAATATAGTATGGATTAAGCAATTACTTGAAGGTGTGCAAGAAGAGATCATAGATCTGGTTACTATTTTTTTTTATAGTACAAGTTCTATTAATATATCAAAGAACCCGATTATGCATTCAAAGACCAAGCACATTTCTATCAAGTATCACTACTTGAGAGAACAAGTTCAAGAGAAGAATGTGAGATTGGAATATGTGAATTCAAAGGAACAATTGGCTAATATATTTACAAAGCCACTACCTAAAGATGCTTTTGAGTATCTAATAGGTAAATTAGGGGTTCTTCCCCTATCCAATGTTCACTAAAGAGCATGAGGTATGTTGTATCAATTATATATTTCATTAGAATATCTATTTATGAATTGATTTAGTATGAAATACTCTAGGTGATTCTTGAGTTTGTGAAAATATTTTTGTATGTAATGATTTATGAGTACATGTCAGGTATAATCCACTATTGCAACTTTTTTTTAGGAGTATGAAATTTTGGAATTATTGTCAAAGAGGGAGAGAATGAATTGATAACATTTATCCTTAAGGGAGATTTTGATGAATTGGGAGAGAATGAATTGCTACTATTTACTCAAGAAGGAGAATCAAAATGTATGCTACAAAAATAGAAGATTTGTCCAAGAGGGAGATTCAAATCAGAGATCAAAGTGGGAACAAAAATATCAACTTAGAGGGAGTACAATTATGTACTAGAGAGTTACCATCATCAATTTCTATAATTATGTTATAGTGGTTTCCATTAATGCAAAAGAGGGAGATTGTTAATCAACTAATGAAGATCAAATGGAGATGATGAATACTAAGTGATACCCAGTATCATGTTTGTAGAAATGGTTAGATCAGTTGTTATTTTTTCATTGATGTCAAGCAATTGATCAATTGATTTTTATTATGTTACCATATCTTAAGAGGAGAAGTTAAATGGGTGAAAAATACATATCATAAAATGATGAAGTAATTATGATATAGTTGTTTGCTACTATATATTTTCTGTTATCAAATTGGTACAATTGATTGATCAAGTTAGAAATTTCACAGAGTTAAAGGTATGACTGAAAGAGTTACTTTACTGAGCTACATAGAGTCATTTGGTAGAATAATATGTGAGTCGGTCATAGTTACCGAACACCAAGTGAAATTTAAGCACCGAGCACCGAAGATGAGTTAGACACCATAAAGTGAATGAAGACAATTACCAAGTTACAAAGCAAGTTTTACCAAGTATAAGATATTGATTATAAATGATGATAAGATTGAATGTAATGTGAAGCGATGATGAGTTGGATGAGAATATGAATTAAATGAAGATTGTTAGAAGATCTACGAATGTGAAAATTAAATGAGAAGATCTAAGATTAAGATCAAACGGTTAAACCCAATTATGAGAGTTCCAAGAAAAGTTCAAGTTCCGAGGTAAAAGTGAAATGGTTTACCGAGTTTTGAATTATGAAGAAGATGATCGAATGAATGAGCCCAAATGATGGAAAATATAGTTAAGGAAATTAAGAGGCAAAAGTATGTTTATATAAATAATGATAAATATGAATATAGAGGTATGTTTCTGGCGAGTTGAACAGAGAAGAGGAAGAAGCTAAGGAACAACATTTACCTAGTAGAACAGAGAAACTAAGATTGAAGAATCTATAGTCTAAGAAAGAGATCAATGGTGTATGTGATGCCAGTATTCAATTAAGCATAAAGGATCTGACGCAAGAAAAGGTAGTTTCTATATTTACAGATCAAAGTTTGTTGTTTCTTATTAGTATTTGTAACAGATAAATCTCTTAACCGAGTAGATTTATCCGTCCTATTTGTAAAACCTAGACTTAGGTGACATTCCAAAAGAGTGTTTAAAGATCTCTAACAAGACCAATTTTAACAGAGTGAAGATCTTAATAGATTTGAGGTAAATCCCCTAACAGGGTCACATTTAGCAAATATATTTATAATCTTTAATAGGATAAGTTCTTAATCGAGCGTACTTCAGAAGGGTACATTTTTATTATCAGTCACATTTCCCATATAGGTTTTTCCCAAATTGGGTTTCCTCATTAAATCTGGTGTCAACCCAGTAATATCTGGAGTAAATTTTGTTTACTAAGTTTGAATGGTTGATTTACATATATGAGATGTATTGTTGTTTAAGTTATTAATTTATTTGGTGAATTGGTTATTTACTGTATTCAGTATTATCGAGTGAATCAAAGAGTTCATTTTTAAGTGTTTAAGTTTGATTTTGTCTAATTCACCCCCCCCCCTCTCTCAATGGACCAACATGGATGATTCCTAACTACGATGATTGATGAGGTACCCATACACAAATAAATGCAATCACTCATAATTGAATAAAAGGAGAAAGCCACATTGGAAATGAGTTCTCTCTAAAAGAGAGAAAATGGAAAAATTGCACTAGAGAAAGAAGGATAGGAGGGCCCAATGGGGCCCCCGAGAATTTATTTTTTTATAATTATAATATATTTCCACCCATATGAGAGAGAAAATGAGGATATGAATTATTCCCTAATAAAGAAGTGGTTCTCGTACTAATATGAAAGCATAAAGATGGAATATTATCCACTACTTATAAACAACATTCTCCCCTTAGGAAGAGACAAATACACTAGATACTAGAGAAGATTTTCCCATAAAAGGGATAAATCAAGGATCTAAACCCAAAGAATTTGTGCCTCAAAAATGCTCAATCATCCACATGTAAGAATGATATGTCAATCCAAAAACTTGTTAAAAATCATGTGGAAAAAGCTCCAAGAATGATGATGATTATGGGCTTACAACATTGTTTTGTTTATCAGTAAATAAGAGATGAATGTCTAAAATATCATCCTCCAAATTTTCAAGTTAGGACTCCACAAGCAAGGATGATATTTCTACAAGATATGAATCTCATGTAGCCAAATTCTGAAAGAAGATGGATCACCTACTGCACTAAAATAATGGTATATATTCAAGTAGTGATGCTAAGATAAAAAGATAAAATAGAAGATGAATATTGGGTCTCAATGTGAGTAGTAGGAGCTGAGAGCCAATCCTCTAATCCATAAAAAATGCAAGACCTATGATATTCTCAATCTTCTCTAAAGTATCATCATAAAAAGCTATACAATTTATTTTTATAAGGAAAATGAAATAATTTTCAACAAGATCTTCTAGGATTAAATACATATGAGGATCTTCATGAATTTACCAAAACCTCATGCAAAGTGTGGTAGTAATTAGTGTTTTCTATAAAAATAGTGTCAAGATCAATGTTACAATAGATCGATCCTACAATATAGTCCATGATACCAACCAAAACTCATCTACCCTTTCATGTAGCTATTTTAGGTATGAATCAATATCTAGATAAGACAAAATGTCAAGCCACTTGAGATGTGTCAACATATTATTTATATAAGATTCATAATTATCCTCTTCTAGGATGATAACAAAAGGATAAATGGAAAAAAAACCATGATACCTCCTCAAATTAAAATTCAAAAACCAATGAACTCAACACATTTAAAGCATATCAAATGAATTCATACTACAAAATGAGTCATTTCCAAATGCAAAAACATCCAAATAATTGAATAGAATATAATATTTATAAATCTAAATAACTTAGTGTACTTTCTATAAAAAGTGCATAAAAAAATTTAAAATGTAATTTTAAATTAAAGTTGAAAATTTATAAATTTAGTGAGCCAATAGTTCAAACAAACATTGACTTTTAATATAAGATGAGTTTGAACAAAGATGATTATTACAAAAATGTGTAACTGATGTAAATGATTTTTTTTAACAATACTTCATTAAAAGGGGTGTTCAAATGAAGGTGCGTACCTTCATTTGAACACCCCTTCGAATGAAGTTTTTTTTAACACACCACCTAATTATCCATGTCACCTACTCTTCTTGCAATTGTCTGCAAGTTTTGGGTCTTCGAAGCTCAAGTTTAAGGTTCAAATGAAAACAAGTCAACAAACCAAATTGCAGGATGGTAGTCCTCGAAATGATCTTTCCAACAACTATTATTTTATTATATATTAAGTTCAATATGAAATAGTTTTTAGCTTTAGTAAACATATGTTTTTCATTGGACATCAACTTCTCTAATCTACACATGTAAAAAATAGTAAATTAATTTTAAAAAAAATAAAAACTTATTACTCAATAGGTATTGTTTCCCTTGTTCCAACAATTTTTTTGATATATACATAACAAGTTATGTGTGATTTCATACACCTAAGTCTAAATTATAATTAGTTTGACTTCAAAACTGAGTAAAATAATATTCAACAAATCATTATTAAACCAAATGCAATTTTTAAATATTGATGATAAACTAAAATTTGAAAGAATCACAATTTTATCCCTTGTAGAAGAAAATTTATGTGCAATGACATGCACATCACTCTTTAAAAATGGTGTTTACTATTAAAAACTATTTGTCGAAGGGGATGGAAAACTAAATACAAGTTGATTCAAATATTAAAAAATGCATGTTTAGAATCTACAAACAAAATTTCACAAATCACTAGTTCGCATGTAAAGACATTATTTTTCCATTAGTATATGCAAAGGGAAAACATTTCTTTGAACCATTGATAACACTACATCGAAAGATAGGTTTTAGTACAAACCGAAAGTGTTAAGTATAGAGAAACCCGACAACACACTTTTATAGTGAAAACCGAAAATGTTGAAGAGGAAACTAACAGAGGAACCTGACGAGAAAACTACACTATAAACTGAAAGAGAAGACAAGAGAGGAACCCAACATAGCAAGGGAACCTGAAAGATAGTTCATAGAAGGAACACCGAAAGAATTTCAAACCAACCCGAGAATCAGACACTCAAAGTCAGTTATATCCCAAGAAAAGAGGATCTCACTTCCATGTCAGACAAAACAGTTATGTTTTATATTTAGAGTTTTGATTTGATTTAAAACCATTTCTTGAGGGATAAGAAAGATAATTTTAATTTTTTTAATTAGTCTAGCTGATTAAAAAAATATAAACTAGGAGATCAAGGTCAAGTTGTAAACCTTCAATCATAGATTTATCTTTGTAATACGTTAAACTAAAATAGGTCAATCTATTGTATAAATAGATGTGTAATCATTCATTTCAAGAAGGATGTGAGGATGATAGTAGCCAAGGAATAGATCTATGGATCAGACTGAGAGTTTCAAGAAGCAGAAAAGAAAAAGATGAATCTAGTTATCAAGAACCAAGAATCAAGGCTGCCGAGCAACAGAGGTATTAATAAATAACATTAGGTGATACTTTGTACATGTGATTTTAATGGATTTGTAATCAGAAATTGAATATTGCATACACTCAGGTCAATGAGTATTTTTTTCTACATTATAACAAGTGTAGAAAATAGAATAAATCCTATCAAGAAAGGTGGATTTAATAATGCTTTGTAAATCTCTTAACCGAGTGCACACTAAAAAGTGTTTCTAAAGATCTTAACAGAGTAGACCTTAAACAGTCTCCACATAATACTCCTAAGAGGGTAGACCATCAAAAGTGATCAAAATTGTAAGCTTTAACCAACCCCTTCCAACCTACAGATAGTAAAGTTTTTGTGGGTGTCATCCCCACCGCAGTTCTTACCTTCTAACAGGGGTTTTCTACATTACCATATCTTGTGTTATGTGCGATTACATTTCATGAATGCTTCTATGAATGTTTACATGTTTATTAAGCTTATGATTTGATATAACTTATGCAAAGATAGGATAGAGAAGATGGTTCGTAATACAATGGATTACTAAATGGATTAAGGTTAAAGAGATAAAAATTTTAGAGTTATTGATTCACCCCTCCCCTCTCAGTACATACTTCCCATTATTTCTAACAATTGGTATCAGAGTTAGATCTCTTAATTGGAAAATTTTAAAGACTTAAGAGAAAAGATCATACAATGGAGAAGTACATGCTTGACAAGAGTATTGAGAATCAGAAATTAGAAATATAGATCTTCTATGAACAATATAAAGAATCTAGAATCAAGATGAGATAGTTGTTGGATGAAAGAAAGATTATGGAATCTCACTATAATGAAACAGACTACCAAGAAGAAGAGATACCTGATCTATTTGATTCTTCAGGATCTACAACAAGCAAAGCATTAGACACATCTGAAGAAAGCATCACAAGTCTGAATGAAATCAATCAACATCTGGTTGGAAAAGTAAAATCTTTGCAAATCGATCAAGAGACATAGATGGTAAGAATGATTGATGTCATGAACAATGCTAGACAAGCTAAGCAAGAAAGAACACTAGCTATTGATAAAAGGAGGAAGATTACTAAAAAGCTACAAGAGAAAGAGTCATAAATACAAAGACTTACAAAACATCATCATGAGATCAAAAATCAGATTATTCTTATGAGTTGGGAGGAAAACAGAATGAATACAAAACTCATTGAAAGAATAGAAGCTATCAGTGAGCTAAGAGAATAAAATGAAAAGTTGAAACATGAAGTGAGAACTCAGCAAAAAAATAATGACATGATTAAGAGAGCTGAAGGAAGCACTAAAAGGATGGATGATTTTTTGGATGGACAAAGAAGAGTCAACAACAATACCAGACTAGGGTATACTGAAAAATGAAGAATCACCAAACCAAGTTGATCCAAAGAATGTCTATACAAATTGAAGACCAAGAAAGCAGTCATGCAATCACTGTGGAAAACCACGCCACATATCAAATGTCTGTAAGAACTAAATAAAAGGTATTCCTAAATCCACACCTTCATTTATAGGAATTTGTTATAAATGTAACAAGAAAGGACATAAAGCATATGAATGTAAATTTGAGGTGAAACAACCAAAGAACGGAACCTACATGGACAAATAATGTCCTAATTGAAAAATGCATTGACACACAACTCTTGAATGCTAGAAGCCTAAAGATCAAGAAACTGCTTATCAACTGGAAATAGTCGGTAAATCATATGTTTGGGATTACAAAACTTGGGAAAAATGTACAATGTGTGGAGGATTTGGTCACATAGATGCAAACTGTATGAGACAATGGATGAGAAAGTCTAGGAGCTAGAATAACCCCAGAATGGATTGTCTACACTCACATAAAGTTGGTCATCTGAGAAAATACTGCAAAGGCCAAGTGATAGAGACAAGCACCTTTGCCAATGGAAACACCATTAAAGACATTAGGAAGATGAGAAACAAAATGTGGAGGAAAGCTACAAACACTGATGAATCTAGACCGATCAATGCAAATGGTGACACCTTATCCAATGGATCTAGTGACATCCCCATCCCCACCTAAGAAAAACAAGTATGGAACTGCATCATACCAAGATATATTTTGCATCAGTTCCTATACATTGATGAAATACCAAACTAGCATGATTAAAGATGCACTATGGTATTACTCATTACAATTGTGTGAATTCAATTTCATTAGTTAATGCATATCAAAAATCATCAGTATATATACAAAGCTAAGTTGTCTATACTTACCGAGCATCGTTGGTTAACACATAAAAAGAAAAGTCACTAGTATAAACCAAGATCCATTAGTAATAATGAAAGTTGACATGGTGTCTTCGCCATACACCAGGATCCGTCGATAAATAGTCAAATTAGTTGACACCTATCCCAAGCATCATGTTCTCACTGAGAATAAAGTGTGTGCACTACCTAACGAATCCATCTTCAAACACCGAGAAGTGGGTGATCATTATGACATGAATTAGGGAAAAATTCTATAAATAGTTGACGGAATAGCTCATTTGTTCACAAAGTGATTTGGGAGAAGAAGCAAAGAAAAACTAGAGCACGAAGTGACAAGATTGCAAAGAGACTCCAACCCTCTTCACAACACTTAGAAATATTCCCAAAAGTCATAGAAGGTTGAAGTAAGTAACAACAATCACCAAGAACTCTATTTTCATTTACGGGAAATAGCCCTAAATTCTAAAATGATAGCAACTACGTCCAGAGCCTCCAAGATAAAAAAAAATGCAAAGAATGAAAAGGTGAATCTGATCAAGAATACCACTTATGAAGATCCTCACTACAAGATCTATCTTGAGGTTGCTTCACATCCCAACAATGGTGGTTCATTCTATAGTATACCAGCTAGGGTTTTACTCATTGAAGATGTACGAGCATATATTCACTACAAGATCACAAAAATAGGAGACCTAGAAGTTAAGAAAGCCTTCAAAAATCTTTGCAATGATGATGGAACAATAAAAGAAGAGCATAAGCATATTCAAGTGAAAGGGCTCACACATGCCCTATGATTCCTGAAGGAATTCAAGACCGAATGGATTTAGTTAGTACTAAGCAGAGTACATGACCGAAAGATATGGTTGGATGAGCCAAACAAGGATATTATACAAGTTGTTATTGGTTATCCCATAATCGATAAAGGCACTAAAGCACCCTCCTAAAGATTATATTAAAAAGAATGAAGGAGAAGCATGGGACAAAAGAGGATTAAAGGTATCCACCATCAATGATGTTGAAATTAAATTTGGAGCATGTGTCTTAGGATACAACTTTTTTCAAGATAGCAAGATGAACAATATTGTATCTGGAGTAGTGGATACAACATATAAAATTGTCAAGAAGGGACTATAGTTGGATCTATTAGAACTTCTACTAAGGAAATTAGATGAGAACATGAAGACAATAAGGACTGCAAATTCTAACTCATGTAAGTTTGGTTCACTCATTATGTGCATATTTTTCTATTTTCAAGAATCCTTCCCATCTATAGGCAATGTCAAATGGGACACTACCAGACCAGTTACCACACAGATTAGTTAGTTCATCAAATCACTAGGAGACAATTTTGAATCAGTCATGCATGAATACTTTGCTAGATTCTAAGAAAGAATGCAAAAGAGAGTGAGGATTCTAGAGAAATTAGTAGAAAGGTACAAGACTAAAATATGTTTTATGGTAGACATTGACTACACCTATATCAAGCCATTTGTACCAAGAATAGCATGGCTGGAACCACTTGACTATGAGGTTAACATAGATCAAGCATCAAATGTTATTGAGGCGTTGATAAATGAACCATTAGATAAATCACAACCTAAGTTTATAACTTATGAGGAAGCCAAAGAAAGGATAAAAACTGGCTTAGTTGTGAAAATGATTCATAGGAAGAAAGATAAAATGGTTGAGACTTTGAATGAAAAGTTAACGGTGAATGAAGAGAAAATAGAACAGGCTGAAGAAACTGAGGATCGGTCACTCGTCAGTGAAGCTGAGAAGGAGAGTGACACAAAATCCACAGAGTCTGATATATCACCTCCTCCACCAGCAAAGAAACCAGTGACTACTATTGCATCTAGGAACGGGAGTCAGACAACAAAAGATGCAAGTCCTTCATGAATCAAGAAAGGTCAAGTGAGGACCTATAAAAGAAAGCCTCAAAAAAGGAAAAGGGGAGAAACAAAAAGATGAAAGTTCATCAGAACTAAAGAATATTTAGAGGACACCGAATAGGATGAAAAACTTGTTAAGAATAAATTCCCTAACACAATTAATGAGGTATGTGAATCTATCATCAAGATGGGTACAATAAATGATCGCAAGATTAAAAATTGGCTAACTCTAGACACCAAGAACTAGAATAAGATAGAAGAGGAAATTATCACAATAATGTGTGTATTTAAATATATACCAATTCAATTTGATAAATTTGTGCCTAAAGCACTTATGAATATATTATCGTCTAGATGGACTTATGCTCTCAAGGAAGAGAAACAAATAATGGAAAGAGCCCTTGTTTCAATTATGCCACTTGAATCTAAGATGGAAGAAATTCAAGAAATGATGGAGAAACATTCCAATAGGTTCTCCCCAAAGCTAAGATCCTATGAGGTACTAAAGATACATCTAATTGAACTTGATAGAAAAAGTGAGGATAAATGGAAAAAAGATACTTAATGTATCTAAAATGGATTCAAGCCCCGAGTCACAAGCAGCTCTTACTGACAAGCCACTCAATGCTGAAGATCAGGCTAAACTGAGCCCAAAGTACATTACTATAAATGATGATGAGAATGTAAGTGAAGGAGCATTGAACACAACAAGGAACAAGGATATGGACATTGGAGATGAAACATGGCTGGATAATACTATCATTGATATTACCAGAGGAGATCCTGCAGATGAGGTACAAAAAAATGAAGATGTCACTATTGTCCAAGCCCAAACTGACAAATAGTACACAACTACAGATATTGCACATGTGAATATACTAAGCCAAATGCCACAGTTAATACAATCTATTAACAAAATGTCACAAAAGGACAACTCACTTGAGCATGATAAGAGCATACCCGATGATAAGGGTAATGATGAACAAAAAGATACAACTAAAGAAAAGAAAGATTCAACTGGTAAACATACAATCATATGTGGAGAAAAAAATGTTACAAATGAAGATCACACACAAAAAGATGGAGATCACACCAAACAAGATGCACAAATGAAAGATACAGATAAAGTGCAAAAAGAGAAAGGTGAACAAGATAAGACAGTTGATACAACTCCTAAGGACATCGAAGGAGATGCTATAGATACATCGAAGGTTGATGAGGAGACGTCCACACACAACTAAAAGGAAAAATCCAAGAAGCAAGAAAAAAGGTACAACACCAATGAAGCCTTCCTCCAGCACATCAAACCAATCAGGAAAACTTACAATGGTACTGCATATAGGTGCATCTCACAAGAAGAAGAAGAAAATCAAGAAGAGCAAGTTAGAAGTAACACTTTACAAAATCATTGAGATAACCAAGTGTTATCCAACTACTTTGGATTATGAATCTCTCCAAGAATAAGGAAAATTTTGTCAAAGAAAATCTTTACAAGACAAGCTTAGAAAAGAGCACAATGACTCTCTAGTGCTAGAAAATACAAGAAATATCTTACACCAGATAGTTCCTAACATTAATGTTGATCACAATACCCCCATTCTAGATCAACTTGTCATTCTAACCAAATCCATCACAACTCAAAATATGGATGCAAAAAAATCTATTGAAGAACAAACAGTACAAAAATATCAGTACAAATTAACTAAAAAGATCAGCCAAGAAGTAGCATAAAATAAGGCAAAGCTTTCTGAATTAGCAAATGAATTAGACCCTATCATTTTAGAAGCATTAGCCTTAATTCAGAACTTGTACACCTTAGAGAAATTCACTAAGGAGATTAGTGATAAGATATCAAAGATAGATTATTATCTAAATGCAAGTGCGCAAGGTCTAACGACAAATGACAATGCAATCAAACTGCATTATGACAAGATAAAAGAAATCAAAAGGTTGAGACAAGAAATTTGGGAAATAGAATCATAGTTTAGAGATGAGGTTACTGAGATAAAGGCTCAACTATTGCCAAACCTTACACTTCTACAACAATATATGACTTTGGCAAGACAACTAATTGCCACCCCTGAGATGTCTATAGCAGACAACATCTATGATATACATGCCACAATTACACTAGAGCACATGGCTCTCGAGAACCTAAAGGAAAAATGGGAGAAAATAATGGAGGATATGAAGATTTCTTATTCCCATTTTTTTATAAGTTGTAAGTATACATCTTTGTCCTTACTATCAAAAATGGGGGAAAATGATATGTACAATACATATAGAGAAAAAAGGGGAAAATGATTTATAATGCAAATAGGAAAATGATATGAAGATAAGGTGAAAAGGGAATATAGTAAAAAGGAAAGTATACATGTATATACATATACTATACCAGCATATACATAGGGGGGCCATAATGTCTAAGTAAACACATGGTGTACATACTACATAGTTTACTATTTTGAACATATCAATTTTTGATATTAATGCCAAAGGGGGAGATTGAAGACATTATTTTACCATTAGTATATGCAAAGGGAAAATAGTTCTTTGAACCATTGGTAACACTACATCAAAAGATAGGTTTCAGTACAAACCAAAAGTGTTAAGTATAGAGAAACCTGATGACACACTTTTACAGTGCAAATCAAAAATGTTGAAGAGAAAACCAACAGAGGAACCCGACAAGAAAACTACACTCTAAACCAAAAGAGAAGACAAGAGAGGAACCTAACAGAGAAAGGGAACCTGACAGATAGTTCACAAAAGGAACAATGAAAGACTTTCAGACCAACCCGAGCATCAGACACTGAAAGTTAGTTATATCCCGAGAAAAGTGGATCTGACTTCCACATCAGATAAAATGGTTATGTTTTATATTTAGAGTTTTGATTTGATTTAAAACCATTTCTTCACGGACAAGCAAGATAATTTTAATTGTTTTAATGAGTCTAACTGATTAAAAACATTCAAACTAGGAGATCAAGGTCAAGTTGTAAACATTTGATCATAGAGTTATCTTTGTAATACGTGAAACTAAAATAGGTCAATCTATTGTATAAATAGATGTGTAATAATTTATTTCAAGAAGGATGTGAGGATGATAGTAGCCAAGGAGCACATCTATGGATTAGAATAAGAGTTTCAAGAAGCAGAACAACAAAAGATGAATTTTGTTATCAAGAACCAAGAATCAAGGCTACTAAGCAATAGAGGTATTAATCAATCACATTAGGTGATACTTTATACATATGATTTTAATGTATCTGTAATAAAAAATTGAAGATTGCATACACTCAGGTCAATGAGTATTTTTGTCTACATTCTAACAAGTGTAACAAATAGAAGAAATCCTTTCAAGAAAGGTGGATTTAATAATCCTTTGTAAATCTCTTAACTGAGTGCACACTAAATAGTGTTGCTAAAGCTCTTAACATAGTAGACCTTAACTAGTCTCCACATAATAATCCAAACAAGATAGATCATCAAAAGTGATCAAAATTGTAAGCCTTAACCAACCCCTTCCAATCTGCAGATAGTGAAGTTTTTGTGGGTGTCATCCCCACCGCAGTTTTTACCTTCTAACAGGGGTTTTCTGCATTACCATATCTTGTGTTATGTATCATTACATTTCATGAATGCTTCTATGAAGGATTGCATGTTTATTAAGATTATGAGTTGATATAAATTACATAAAGATAGGATAGAAAAAATGGTTGGTAATACAATGGATTACTAAATGGATTAAGGTTAAAGAGATAAAAGTTTTAGAGGTAATGATTCACCCCTCCCCTCTAAGTACATACTTCCCATTATTTCTAACAATTGGTATCAAAGATAGATCTCTTAATTGGAAAATTTTAAAGAATTAAGAGAAAATATCATACAATGGATAAGTACAGGCTTGACAAGAGTATTGAGAATCAAAAATTAGAAATATAGATCTTCTATGAACAGTATAAAGAAGCTAGAATCAAGATGAGATAGTTGGTGGATGAGATAAATATTATGGCATCTCGTTGTAATGAAACAGACTACCAAGAAGAACAGATACCTGATCTATTTGAGTATTTAGGATCTACAAAGTGCAAAGCATCAGACACATCTGAATAAAGCATCACAAGTCTGAATGAAATCAATCAACATCTGGCTGGACAAGGAAAATATTTGAAAATTGGTCAAGAGACACAAATGGTAAGAATGATTGATGTCATGAACAATGCTAGAAAATTTGAGCAAGAAAGAACACTAGTTATTGATAACGGAAGGAAAATTACTGAAAAGCTACCAGAGAAAGAGTCAGAAATACAAAGAATTATAGAACATCATCATGAGATCAAAAATCAGATTATTCTTATGAGTCAGGAGGAAAATAGAATGAATACAGAACTTATTGAAAAAATAGAAGCTATTGGGGAGATAAGAGAAGAAAATGAAAAGAAAAAACTAATAGGGTTTGACAGATCTAGAACAATATAAGAATAACAGTTATATGCAGAAAACAAAAGAAGAATAAAACTTAACACAGATAAAACATAGATTTAACATGGTTTGCTCAAAACCTGGGCTACGTCCACCTATACAGCCCTCCAACCTTTCTTATTATCCAGCAAAAACATACACAACCTTACAATGCATTATACATCTCAAACACTTATTACATGTGTTTTAGGGAAACCTCTAAAATTGACCATTTTAGGGTTTTACAATGTCGGTCTTCTTTTTCCTGAAAAAGCAAATCTCTTTCCCAAAAAAGCACCAAAAAATTTTGGTCCTTTGGGCCGACCTCTGGTTTGGGCTACCACCCCTCACCTCCAGCAACTGCCATACATGTCGCGACAATATCAACACCTACTACATGATCAATCACCACAATATCAACAATCTCCCACTTGGAGACAGATCAGGCTCCACACCAAACAATCTCCCATTTGGAGACTGGAACCAAATGACAATGTAGTATGTGCAACTCCCACAGGATAAAATACCTTGATGTGTATTAACCCCATGATCATCACTCAAGAAGCCCAATAGAAGTTGAGCAAGAAACTAGCTTCTCCTTGGGGATTGCCTTCGTGAACATGTTTGCAAGATTGTCACTTATGTGAATATTTTCAAGCTGTAATTGGCCATCCTCCAAAATAGACCTTATAAAATGGTACCTAAGCTATATGTGCTTTTTCCTTGAATGAAAAGAAGAATTATTTGCAAGATGAATGGCACTCTAGCTATCACTATACAATGAGCGATCTTCCTACTTTTGATCCAAATCCTCCAAAAAACATTGTAACCAAATCATCTCCTTTCTAGCTTCCATAGTAGCTACATACTCAGCTTTAGTAGTTGAAAGTGCATTAACTTTCTGCAATCTAGAAATCCAACTGACTGCAGTACCCCCTACAATGAAAACATACCCTATAGTACTCCTCCTTGTATCAATATATCCTGCCAGATCAGATTCAACAAATCCACTCAGAGTAGAACTGGATCTTGTGAAACATAATGCCTTTGTAGTAGTTCCTCTCAAATAACAAAGAATCCATTTGATATTATTCCAATCTTCCATACCCGGATTGCTCACATACCAAGGATTTTCTTAGCAGCACCCAAATCCTTCATAGCAAATGACCTTGCTAATTTTTGTTTAAGTTCATTTATGTGTTGCATATTGGACCCAGCAACAAGCATGACATAGAGTAACATGATAATGTAACTCCCATTATCCAATCTCTTAAAATATACACATTGATCAGAATGACATCTATGGTAACCTTGTTTAGCCATGAAACTATCAAATTTTAAATAGCATTGGCAGGGTGCCTACTTTAGGCCATACAGACTCTTCCTTAACTTGCACACCAAATTCTCCTTACCCTTGACCTCATATCCCTTTGGTTGTTGCATGTAAATTTCCTCCAAATCTCCATGGATAAAAGTTGTTTTTAGATCTAATTGTTCAAGATGCAAGTCATCTGCAACCACAAGACTTAGTACAGTTCTAATTGAAGTCATTTTTACAATAGGGGAGAATATTTCATCAAAATCTATACCCTTTTTCTATGCAAAACCTTTTACCACAAGTCTGGCCTTATACCTCTTCTTTCCTTCAACTTCCTCCTTTAACCTATAAACCCATTTGTAAGGAAAGGCTCTTTTTCCTTCAGGTAAAGGGACTAAGTCCCAAGTCTTATTTTTCAAAAAGGAGTCCATCTCCCCTTTCATGCCCAACTTCCACTGTTGTTTGGCATCCACCTAGATTGCTTCTTCATATTCTTCTGGTTCACCAGAATCAGTCAATAAAATGGAATACAAAGAAAGAGAAAACCTTTCAAGAGGCCTACTTGACCTTGTAGAATATCTAACACTTACAAGAGTTTGTGGGATAACCTATTGTTGCTGAGAATTAGGTACCAGTGGTATTCCTTTTTCAGGAGTCTCATCCAACACCACATATTCTTGTCTGACCTGTTCATGCTTCTTTTCCTGCAACTGTTCTTTATACATGACCTTCTTATTGAATATAACATCTCTACTTCTAATTATCTTAAGATTTCCAAAATCACATAACCGATAACCATATTTATCTACTCCATATATAATAAAGGTACATTTTTGAGATTTAGCATCAAGCTTGGTTCTATTTTCTTTATCAATATGGACAAAAGCTTCACAACCAAAAGTTTTCAGAAATGAATACTTTACTTTTTTACCAGTCCATATTACCTCTGGAATACCACCATCCAAAGAGGATGAAGGTCCTCTATTTATCAAATAAACTACAGTATTTATATCATCTCCCTAGAAATGAAGGAGCAGTCTAGCATGCAATCTCATACTCCTTGCACGTTCCATGATTGTCCTATTCATTCTTTCTAACACACCATTTTCTTGTGGGGTTCCTAGAACTATCTTCTGCCTTCGAATTCCATTGATAGAACAGTAATCTTCAAAGGTTGTGCTGCAATACTCACCTCCATTATCAGATTTGAGACACTTCAATTTCTTTCCTATATCATTCTCAACCAAAGCTTTCCATTTCTTAAATTTTTCAAAAAACATCAGATTTTTGTTTCAGAAAATATACCCATGATTTCCTGGTTGAATCTGATGACATTAATTTTTCCATTAGTACACTTACTGAAAAACATTGATAGAGATCATCGGTACAAGAACTACCGATGGAATACAAGCATTCTCGGTAGACAACGAGCATACCTGATAGAATAAAAGGTCACGAGAAAATGCTAAGTATGGAATTGATCGATGAACACTGACAAGTGTTGCACCGATGAAGTGAACAAGACATCACCAACGGGTCAATAACATAACATGGAGATCATCACCAATGATACAGTTTTGAGAACAAAAATGATAGAGAAGAAAAGGAATACCCGATGACTAGTTCAAGAAAGGAACACTAATGGCAAAGAAAACTGACAGTCAGAACCGATAGTCAGTTAGAAAACCTACAAATAGTGGATCTAAGATTTACACGTCAGATAAAGCATTACAATTCTATTTATAGAGTTTTAATTTGTTTTAAAGCATAACTTGAGGGTCAAGAAAGCTTTATGTAAATTTTTTAAATCATCCTAATGGATCTAAAACATATCTAACTAAAGATCAAGTTCAAGTTGTAAACCTTGGATCTAGAGTTAACTTGCGAAAGCATGAATCAAGAATTAAGATAAAATCTACTATAAATAGATGTTCAATCAATTGTGAGTTATGAATTCATTATTGTTGATAGCCACAAAGAGAATCTAAGGAACAAAAGGTAGAATTAATGTAAAGTACAGAAAAATATCATATCAGTTGACAAGAACACACAGAGGCTACCGACGAGTAGACAAAGGTATTATTCAATCATGGAAAGAAGATTACTCATACATAGGAAGCTTTATTGGATCTGTTATCAGAAATTGGAGATTGCATACATCATCAGATCAAAGAATTATGTAGTTGCATTCTAACAAGTGCATCACATCTAAAATCCTTTTGTAGAAGGTGGACTTAACCATTCTTTACAAATCTCTTAACAGAGTGCACACTTAACAATGTTGCTAAAGCTTCAAACAAAGTAGATCTTAACAGGTCTCCAATGTAATACTCCTAACAGGGTAGGTCATTAGAAGTGACCAATTGTTAGCCTTAACCAGCCCCTTCTTATCTGTAGATAGTGAAGTCTTGTGGATAACAATCCCCACTGTAGTTTTTACTTCCTAACAGGAGTTTTCTGCGATATCATATCTTGCATCATGTGTTATCTATTTTCATGAATGTTTCTTGAATGGTTACATATTAAAGAACTTATGATATGATTGCATATACATAAAGAAAGATGAACAGTTAGATAAGATAATTTACAAACTGATGATTAAGGGTTAATGGGCTAACAAAGAAAAGTTTTAGAGGTATTGATTCACCCCTCCCCTCTAAGTACATCATTCCAATATGATTCCAACAATTGGTATCAGAGCTAAGTCTCTTTCTTGAAAAACTTAAAGACTTAAGAGAAAAGATCAGAGCAATGGAAAAGTACAGACTAGATATGACTATTGAGAATGAGCAGCTACCGATGCAGATAAACTATGAGTAGTATAAAGAGGGAAGAATCAAGTTAAGAAAACTTCTTGATGATAGAAAGATTATGGAAACCAGGCTAAATAAAAAAGACTACAAAGAATTAGAAATACAAGATTACTTTGATAAAGCAGAATCATCAACGAGCAAAGCTTCAAATGCATCAGTAGAGGAAATTACAAGTCTACAAGAGGTCAATCTACATCTGACAGATCAAATCAAGATGCTGCAAATCGGTCAAGAAACTCGAATGGTGAAAATGATTGATATCATGAATGATGCAAGAAAAGATGAAAATGAAAGAACACTAGCCATTAATGATAGGAGGAAAATAACAGAGAAGCTACAAGAGAAAGAATCAGAGAGTTAAAGACTTACTGAGCATCACCATGAGGTTACCAACTAGATTATTCTTATGAGTCAAGAAGAAAACACATTAAACATAGAACTCATTGAAAGAATACAGATCATTGGTGAACTAAGAGAAGACAATGAAAAATTGAAGCATGAAATCAAAATTTACAATCAACACAACAAATTGATCAAAAAGACTGAAGAAAGCAACAAAAGGATGGATGATTTTCTTGATGGATATAGAAGAGTCAACAACTACACAGGATTAGGGTACAACTAGTATGGTGAATCTTCTAATCAACCAAATCAAAGGAATGCTTTTACAACCCCAAGATCCAAGAAGCTGTCATGCAATCACTATGGAAAACCATACCACACCTCAAACATTTGCAGAAGCAAAATGAAAGGTATTTCTCAAACACAATCTACTTTCATTGGTAATTGTTATAAATATCAAAAGAAAGGACACAAGGCATATGAATGCAGATCCAAAGTGACAAATCCAAAGAGGAAAACCTACATGGAAAAGTATTGTCCTACCTGCAAGATGAATGGGCATACACATGAAGAGTGCTGGAAAAAGAATAACAAGGTCTGGACACCAAAAGAAATTGATAATAGCCACAAACCAGCAAGAGTGGGTAACTCATATGTTTAGGACTATAAAACATGGGTAAACTACACAGTGTGTGGAAGGTATGGTCATATTGCTGCCAACTATATGAGAAAGTGGATCAGAAGGTCAAGAGGTTGGAACAATCTAGGTATGGCATGTTAGCATTATCATAAGGTTGGACATGTGATAAAAGATTGCAAAGACTGACTGATAGACATAAGTACACATCCCAATAGAAATACCATTGATGACATCAAGAGAATGAGAAACAAGATGTGGGTAAAATCCACAAACACTGAAGGTGCTGGAACAAGCAATGCAACTGGTGACACCCCATCCAATGGATCCGGTGATATCACTACATCCAACTAGATTGCACAAGTAAGTATGGAACTGCATTATGACAAGTTACATTACACATCAGTTCCATTACACATAGTACATATTGTCAAATTAGCATGAATAAAGATGCAATATATTGTTATTTGCTAAACTATTGAAAAGAAACCATCGGTTATTGGGCACAATTTGCATCATGAACACACACAAAAAAGTTAGTACTACTTACCAGAATATATCGATCATTACACAAACTAACTATAAACTGACGGACATCAGTGAACCTTAAGTCAACAAAAGTTGTCTTTGCAACTTTACCGATAGTCATCGGTGAAGTCACCAAAGATACTAGCTACCCCGATGCTTTGTACAGACACCGAAGATGTTATGAATGTCTCTACCAATGAACTCAATCTTTATATAGTGATGAGTTGGTAAGCATTAATGACAACTTAGAGCACAAACATTTGAAAGTAAAGGCACTCATGAATGCACTGCATTTTCCCAAATTATTCAAAACAAAATGGATAAAGATTGTTCTTAGTAGAGTTCACAACAAGACTTTATGGCTCAATAAGCCAAAACCAATAACTAAGGATGTTATTCATGCAGTTACTAGTTATCCTACAATTGATAAACCATAAGCTCACAAGTACTCATCCCTGACAGAAGTGGAAAAACTAACTTGTGCTAAATTAGATAAAAGAGCACTAAAGGTCAACACCATTACCGATGTAGAGCTGAAGTTTGGAGCATGTGTTGTTGGATATAAAATCTTCCAAGAAAGTAGAATGAATAGAATATCAAGTACTGCTATGAGCATAGCATACAAGATCATCAAACAAGGAAAGAAGATGGATCTTGTAGAGATCCTATTACATCAATTGGAGGAGAACATGTGCACAATGATATCTTCAAGGACAAACACTTGTAAGTTTGGTTCCCTCATAATGTGCATATTCTTTTACTTTGAAGAATACTTTCCTTCCATAGGAAAAGCTGTATGGGACACAAGCAGACCCATAACCATTCAGATAGGTGAAGTCATAGAATCACTAGGAACAAATTTTGATAATGTTATGCATGAGTATTTCAAAACCATTAAGGAAATGCTGCAAGCCAGAACAAGAATTCTTGAAAATATGATAGAGGAACACAGAGAGAATATATGTTCCATGGTAGATACTGATTTCATGTACATCCAAGCAGAAGTACCTAGGAAATCATGGCTTTCAAAGTTAGAATATGAAATCAAAGTAGGACCAGCCAATTAGTGCATTGAGGCACTACTAAATGAGCCAGTGGACAACAAGCAACAAAGATTTGGCACCTATGAAGAGGCCAAACAAAAGATTAAAAAAATCTTGTTGTCAAGAAGGCTGTAAAACAATCAAAAGGAATGGTGAAGAATTTGAAAAAGAACTTGAATATATCTTCTGAAGAAGAAGAAGAGAGGGAAGGTGAAGAGGAACAAGAGGGTAAGGAGGAACTCACTGAGGACTAGCTACCCATCGGTGATACAGCAGAGAAAAATGAATCAGAGGAAAAGAATTTTGATTCACCACCTCCTCCTCCACCTAAGAAGTCAAGAACAAGGAGTCAAACAACAAAGGATGCAACTCCTTCTCCCATGGTAAAAGGAAAGGTGTATAAAAGGAAACCTGACACATCAAAGGAAAAACAACCAGCTAGGCAACCTATCAAAAGGAGGAAATTTGTTCAGACAAATGAGGATTTAGAGGACTCAGCTATGGATGAGCCTGACACTACAATCAAACAAGCAAAAGAAGTAGCAAAGGTAACATCAACTACTGAAAATATTGATGAAATATGTAAGTACATTTCTGAAGCATCATCTATTGGACATCCTAAGATTAGTAAATGGTTGAGATGGGATTCTGTAAAAATAGAATAAGATTGAAGATGCACTTATAGCTAAAATGTGCAGACACTATTATGTCCCACTACAATTCACTACATGTGATATACCACAAGAATTGTTAATTAGAATATCTTCGAGGTTCACATTTGCACTCAATGAGGAGAAGAGGATAAGAGAAAGAGTACTTGTTTCTCTTATGCCTCCTAAATCAAAAAGAGAAGAAATCAATGAAATCATGGAGAAATATGCAAAAAATTTCTCATAAAAATGAGAGCTTATAATTTCTTGAAGAAAAGCTTATAGAGCTAGAACAAGAAACCCATGATAAATGGAGCAAGATACTCAATCTTACTAAGGAGAGCAGTTATGAGAAGGAAACTATCAATCAGAGAGATAACTCAACAGCTGAGTTAGACAGTGAAGAAGTTCAAATAACTGGTCAGAAACAAGTTGATATTATAGATGAAGAATGGCCTAAAAATAGTGAGGAAAATCACGAAGCAAGTCCAATTCACATCAGTTTAGAGGATGAAGAAGTTACCAAAGAAGAGTTAATGATAAAAGGTAACTTAGATGATGACATAAATGATGAATCATGGTTAGACAACATTTTCAATACCACTACGAGACAAGACCCTGATGTATAAGTACAAAAGGATGAAGACATAAATATTGCAAAGGGCAATACCGACAGACAAGATACCGCTATTGACACTGCAACAGTCAATACACTGACTAACATGAATATATTAATAGATGCTATTGATATCCAATCAAGTCAAGATAAATCATCTAAAAAGGATGATGATATACCCAAGGATATGGGTACTGATGAAAATAAAGATGTATCCAACACTCAAAAGGAGACAGATATAGAAATGAAAGATGCAACTGACAATCAACAAGAAGTGTCAAAAGAACAAAATAGAGGATACACTAAGAAAAGGTGAATAAAAAGATAAAATTGAAGGAGTCAAGAAGGATGAACGAATAAAACTTAAAGAAGATATATCTGTTGATACACCTAAGGCAAATGAGGAGACATCTTCACCAAACTAGCTGGTGGACTCATAATAGATACAAAAGGATGCTTCATCTTCTTGACCCTCACCTACCAAGTCAACCCAATCTCAAGCTTTACAAATGGTAGTACATCAATCTACCACCCAGCCGAAGAAGAAGAAGAAGAAGAAGAAAACATTGAAGAAAGACATTTTGGCTGTTACATTGGATGAAGTAATAGAAGTTCCAAACTGGGATATTACCAATTTGGATAGTGATAAACTTCAAGAGTTTGGAGTGCTATGTCAAAGGAAAGCCATTCAAAAGAAAATGATATAGGAACACAGAGAAACAATGGCACTTGACAAGGCAAGAGACATTCTCCAACAACTTGTTCATGAGGTAAAACTTGGAGAAAATTCTACAATTAAGGAACAAATAGTTGTTCTTACCGACTCAATCACAAACTAGAATATTGATACAGAACAAGCTATGGAAGAACAAGCAGAAAATAAGTATCAATATAATTTAATTGATAAAATCAGCCAAGAAATGGCATTGAACAAGGTAAATCTCTCTGAACTAAATGATCAATTAGAGCCAATGATTGCTAAAGCAATTACCTTAGTTCAAAAGATGTGCATGCTTGAAAAGTTTACAAAATAAAATAGTGACAAGTTATTAGAAATAGATTCTAATGTCACAGCAAGTGCACAAAGCCTAACCTCAAATGAAGAAAGTATCAAGGAGCATCATGACAAGGTCATTGAGGCTAATAGGCTAAGGAAAGAAATATGGGATGCTGAAACACAACTAAGAGGTGAGATTACAGAACTACAGGCACACATTCTACCTAATCTTACTATTCTACAGCAGCATATTTTTGAATCAGGAAACCTTAATGCAACCCCAGAGATGTCTGTAGTAGACAGCATCTATGATATACATGTAAAGATATCACTTGAGCACATGGATCTAGAAATGCTAAAGGAGAAATGGGAAAAGATGATGGAGGATATTAAGTCCTCACATTCCCTCCTTTTTGACAAGCTGTAAGTACCTTTGCCTTTATTATCAAAAAAGGAGGAATAGAAAGGAAATGTATATTGTATGTACAGGAGGAATAGATATGTAAAGATAGTTATGTACAATATATCAAAACAAGGGAAAAGATCAATACATAAGGATATGTATATATACTTACACTTACCAGCATATACATAGGGGGAGTCATTCAAATGACTAAGGAAGAAGTAAACATAGGTGTACATACTAATACATTCAGTATGTTGCACATATCATGTTTTTGATACTAATGTCAAAGGGGGAGATTGATGACATTAATTTTTCCATTAGTACACTTAGTGAAAAACATTGACAAAGATCATCAGTACAAGCACTTTCAGAGGACTACAAGCATTACTGGTAGACAACAAGCATGCCCAACAAAATAAAAGGTCACCAGAAAATGCTAAGTATGGAATTGACTGACAAACACTGACAAGTGTTGCACCGATGAAGTGAACAGGACATCACCGACGATACAATTTTGAGAATAAAACCAATGAAGCAGAAAAGGCATACCCGATTACTAGTTTAAGAAAGGAACACTGACGGAAAAGAAAATTGACTGTCAGAACTGACATTCAATTAGAGAACCCGCAAATAGTGGATCTGAGATTTACACGTTAAATAAAGCATTGTAATTCTATTTATAGATTTTTAATTTGTTTTAAATCATAACTTGAGGGTCAAGCAAGCTTTATGTAAATGTTTTAAAGCATCCTAATGGATCTAAAACATATCTAACTAAAGATCAAGGTCAAGTTTTAAACCTTGGATCTAGAGTTAACTTGCAAAAGCGTGAATTAAGAATTGAGCTAAAATCAACTATAAATAGATGTTCAATCAATTATGAGTTATGAATTCATTATTGTTGATAGCCATGAAGAGAATCTAAGGAGTAGAAGGTAGAATTCATGCAAATTACAGAAAAAGATCATATCATTTGACAAGAACACACAGAGGCTATCGACGAACAGACAAAGGTATTATTCAATCACAGAAAGATGATTACTCATACATAGGAAGATTTATTGGATCTGTTATCAGCAATTGGAGATTGCATACATCATCAGATCAAAGACTTATGTAGTTGCATTGTAACAAGTACATCACATCTAAAATCCTTTTGTAGAAGGTGGACTTAACCGTTCTTTACAAATCTCTTAATAGAGTGCACACTTAACAGTGTTGCTAAAGCTTCAAACAAAGTAGATCTTAACAGGCCTCCACTGTAATACTCCTAACAGAGTAGGTCATTAGAAGTGACCAATTGTAAGCCTTAACTGACCCCTTCTTATCTATAGATAGTTAAGTCTTGTGGGTAACAATCCCCACCACAGTTTTTACTTCCTAACATGAGTTTTCTGCGATATCATATCTTGTGTCATGTGTTTTCTATTTTCATGAATGTTTCTTGAATGGTTACATATTAAATAACTTATGATATGATTGCATATACATAAAGAAAGATGAACAGTTAGATAAGATAATTTACAAACTGGTGATTAAGGGTTAATGGGCTAACAAAGAAAAGTTTTAGAGGTACTGATTCACCCCTCCCCTCTTAGTACATCATTCCAATATAATTCCAACATAATCATTTTTAAAACTAACATAATAATGAGATCCACCGAGAGATGATACATGAGCCAATCCCTATACATCTAAATTCACTAGCTCTAAATTCTCACTCTTCTTTTCTTTCCCAACTCTGAGAAATCTGACTCTTTTCTATTTACCATAAACACAGTTTTCACAGAACTCTAAATCGATATTTTTCAGTCCTGGTAACAGATTTTTAGAGTGAAGGATTTTCATCCCTTTCTCACTCATGTGCCCAAGCCTATGGTGCCACATTTTTGAATATGTTCCTGCAACATCTATAGTAGCTTTCCCTGCATTAACATTATCAGTAGAAACTAAGGTAGAATAAGTGTTACCAGTACACATATATAATGTGCCTATCTTTGAACCTTTAGCTACTACTAATGAACCTTTAGTGACCTTCCAAACATTGTCTGTAAACATGAATATGTAGCCTTCACTACCCAGTTGTCCTGCAGAAATTAAATTTCTTCTTAAATTAGGGACATGCCTTACCTCCTACAGTACCCAGTCATTTTTGTTTGGCAACTTGATTTTTATTTTCCCTTTCCAAACAATAGGATAGGGCTCATCATCACCCAAATATACGTGTCCAAAATCACCTTGAACATAATCTTGAAAATATTTTCTATGGGGTGTAGCATGGAATGAAGCCCCAGAATCAATTACCCAGGAATCATTAACATTATCCAAACATAATATTAAAGCATCTTGTA
>MU226046.1:3425650-3440213 GCA_018584345.1 Thuja plicata
TGCATGCAAAGACTAAACACATTGCAATCAAGTATCATTATTTAAGAGAACAAGTTCAAGAAAAAGAGGTGATACTTGAATATGTGCAATCAAAAGAACAATTGGCTAATATCTTCACCAAGCCACTGTCCAAGGATACATTTGAGTACTTGAGAAAGAGACTAGGGGTCAAACCCTTGTCTACCAGTTAGTAAAGGACTGAAGGTTGCATCAACCTATATATTATCAGAATATCATTCATACTGATGCAAGCAAAAAGATGAACTTCAAAGCTACATCTATATACAGAAAGGTATATATCAGAACTGTTCACCAGAGCATATTTTTGTATTGCTGATGGATAAGGGAAATTCAAGGAATATATTATGGATAGAAGAAAATAATTATTTGACATGAATGTCAGATATTTGTAAAATATTTATTTGGCATTGTTGTCAAAGGGAGAGAATGTATCCATATTATCATTAGAAACTATTCATTATCAGATTACTCCAAATAGGGAGAGATCATACCATAGGGAGAGAATTTGTATGCAGAAATCATATACAAAGGAAGAGTTTATGACAAGAGACAAGAGACATCAAAGAATAATAACAACCAAAAGAGAGAAATTGACACAAGAAGAGAACACAACACATCAAAAGAAGAAACACAGAAAGTTGCAAGAATCAAATCTAAGCTAACACAGAGCTTACCAACAGTCAGACATTTTTATCGGTTATCAAAACAAAGTGTTTGGTAATTTGATGAATCTCAACAATTATATTTCATATTGTATTATAAATAGTGTAGTGTGATAATATAGTATGTTGCCATCAATGCCAAAGGGAGAGATTGATGACATGTAACTAATTGAATGTTTGATAATTTTAAGTTGAAGATAATGCAAGAAATTAAATTAGTTAATGGTTTGTATTGTCATTGATGTCAACTTGATATCATTTGTACGGTCATGTACATAATTCCAAATACTTTAGAGAATCAATGGAATAGAGATTATGCTTTTAGCAATGCATAAAAGTTAAGTACTCACTAAGTGACAGACAACACCGATGGAGTGCACACCATCAGTAAAGGCAAAGAAAAAGTCACAATAATGTTCGACAATTAGAAGACAGTGTTGCCCGATGAAGAAAAATCATAGTGATACTCGATGAATAAAATCCAAGGATGCCTGACGAACAGAGATCCTGAAGCTAACTGGAGTTACACCGATGGAACTAGCAGTTATCACTGATGACTAACTGTAGAGTTGACCAACAGAGTAGAGAGTTTAGAAAATGACAAAATATCTAGCTGGCAGAGCTTAAGGATAGACTTAACTAGTTGTTTTATTTGTTTTATTCACCTAGAGTTAAGTAATTGATTTAAAGAAGATTTTTACAGTTGGAAAGAAGATAACTATGAGATAAATCAGGAGTTAAAGCTATAAATCAGATTAGTTGGATTGTTTTTCACGCCAAGAATCAAGAATCAAGAAGTAAGGAATATCATGTCTATATAAGAAACAAGAATAATTCATTTTCGCAAGCAATCACATACATGAAACGGGAGTGAATAGAAAGAGGATGCTGAAGATAAAATGATGAAGGATAACTTCATACAGTCTTGATCAATCAAGCTGAAGGAGAGCTAAAGAATTCTGTAGACATCGATGAACAGTGAAGCACAGCATCACAAAGTAGAAAGTGTGGAGAACAAAGAATTTAATTGATACATTTATCAGAGAGGTATTATACTTAAATAGATCTGAAAATTTGCAATTCAAGTTGCATTAGAAATAGGTCATAATGTTTCAGTTTAACCATTGAAGCATAAAGTCTCTTAATAGAGCAGGACTTAACCATCTTCTATAATTGAGGTATATCCTAACAGATTGCCAAAAAGGTTGATTCATGAAAGTAGCATTGAAATTGCATAAATCCTATTGACAGCCTAAGAAGAAGGTTGATTCAAGGATGGTAGCAAGATTTTCCTAAAGCCTATTGACAGTCTAAAAAGGAGGTTGATTCAAGGATGGTAGAAAAATAGATGCCAGATACTAAGTGACAACCTCTATGTATAAAATCATCTAACAAGATCACACCTAATAGTGTGTTTGTAACCTTTAATAGGGTTGGCTCCTAACATGGCTCACTTTAGAAGAGTGAAAATTTGGGGAACTAGTCCCAGTGGTTTTTTCCCTTAACAGGGTTTCCATGTCAAAATCCATGTGTTATGTGTGTATGGTTTATTACTTAACTATTTTACATTTCACCTATGCACTTCTAGATTGATTGGTATACTCTGCATATTTACTGAGTATCGGTAAATAGTTTTACTGCTTATCGGTTATCAAGGAGAATAAGGATAGACAAGGTAAACTGACAAACAGTCAAATATTATAAGTATTTCATGGCATGTATCTTGTAGGGACTTAATAATCTGAGGTTTGTTGATTGGTGGTTAGTGATTAAAGGATAAAAATTTGAGGCCACTAATTCACACCCCCCCCCCTCTTAGTTATTACTAACAATTGTTGCCATAATGACAACACAAAATTAGTCATATAATCTTTGTAGTGTTAACTTTCCAACAATCTCCCCCTTTTTCATTAATGGCAACAAAGGAATGTGGCTAAGTTACTACACTTTGACTTAACACAAAATGGATATATCTTTTTAAACTATACATCATAGTTTCATCTATATAAACCAATCTTCTTTATATAAATTGATCTCCTTTATAAAATATACTCCCCCTTTAACATTAATGACAAAGGTGTCAAAACTTTAAAGTCTCTAAGTACTTACTTAGAGTACAAAGTACACATCTGGACATGCAATCTACATATTCTTGATTTCTTGTTGCCAAAATGCCTTGAGTGCATCAACACTCTGAAGATGGGTGCATAATGCATATGTGAGCTTCTCCATCTTTATAAGATCCATGTAGGGGCCTTGATCATATGTGACAATACTTGCATCAATCTGCTTGATGTTCTCATTTTGTATAGCTAAGGAGGGCACAAGTGCATTTCTTAGTTGTGTTTGTCTGGTCCTTATCATGTTGATCTCTATCTTTGCTTTCTCAATTTTATCTATCTGCCCTTGGTAGATGTTGTTACAGATATTGATGTCTTGAGAAGAGGTTTCAACTGATTTCCTTATATTTTCAATCAAGATGTCTACTTCCTCAATCTTCTTGATGTGTTCAGAAGCGAATTTGCCTCTGTCCATACAGTTAGCTATCACATTTCTTCCTTTTGCTGCTAACTCTTTCAAAATTGCTTGACCAATATTCAATGAGTTAAGATCTAATGAGAAATTCTTTATTAGTTCATCCAACCTTTCCTTTTGTACTTGTCTTCTACAATTTTAGTAGCTGAGTCTACTAGACTTGTGAATTTTTCTTTGAAGCTTGTCAAGATGCTATCGACATCATCAACTGATTCAATATTTGCCAATTTCTTCTCTGTTGACACTAGGTTGTTCAAAATGTTTACTGACTCAAGAAAGAGATGATTTCTCATAACTTGTTTCTCTTTTGCTTTCTCCATGGCTAATACACTTATTTTGATCAAATCTTCTTCTCCCCATGAATCAAGACTTACTGTATCAGGGGTCAAACTTGTCAACAATGATATGGATGGATTGATACAAGGAAAGAATATAGAATTTTGACTTACATCCATACATTCACTTTTCACTGGCATCTTAACAGAGGGTAGTTCATTAGGTTCATCCTTTTTGTCTTTATCCTGACCTATTGTTTCTCCTATTTGAACTTGTTCTTGTTCTAGAGAAGCTTTATCAGTGCATAATGTCTTAGCTTCTTTGGTACTCACAAAGGCTTGCTCAAACTTATTCAAGTCATTATCTAAGGCTGACATGGTTATCTCAACATCATTTATCACAATGGTTTCATATGAATCTTTGACTATATCAGAAGGTGACAAGACTTTGGGTGCAGAATCATGTGGACCTATCATAGGTATATTTAGAATCTGTGATTCTTTTTCTTGCTTGGAAGGAGCTGGAGTAATTTTAGTTGTAGGCGTTGTTGATGGATACATATGTGTATCCAAAAATACTTTCTCGAATGCTTTTTTGGTCTCTTTTCCAACCAAATCATTCTCTTTATTCATAATGTGAAGAGTTCTTTTCTTGGTTCTTAGATGAGGTTTTACCAGGTCTAACAGTATTTCCTTCTCATCATGTGAACAAACAAGGAGAAGATTATCTAGTGTTTCTTCTCTAATCCTCATATCTTCTTCTATTGCTTGTTTTTTTAATAAGTCAAGTATGTTCCATAATCTGTCTTGAATGACTTTCTTAAGTTCCAAAACTGACCTTTTAAACTTGATCATGTGTGAGATAATCATAGAATGAATCTTTTATTTATCAATCTCTTGATACTTGTCATAGACATTTACAATTGAATCTATTCATCCTTCATTAATGATTGTGTTCCTTAAGATTTCAAGACTAGGTCTGAATCCTACTTGAGGAGGGGCTTGAGTATTCTTTACTTTGCTTCATGTTGTCCTTGATGATGGGTGGCTTGTGAAAACTTGCTTCCTTCTTCTAGTCATCTTGCTTGGCACAAAAGATGGAGAAGATTCCAGTTCAATAGTAGTAGAGGGTGCATATATTCTCTCATTAGACTTCTTCTTTTTCTTCTTGTGGATATCATCAGATTTTTCTATTTTGACTTCTACAGGTGTTTGCTTAAGTTCTCTCACAATTTTACCTTCACTAGCTTTATCTAGGTCTTCTTGGGTGACACCATGAACTTTCAAAATGTTAGAGGTAATCCTTGATGCTTTCCTCTTATTTTATACACTATATAGGACATAATCAACTTGATTTATCTTTTCTCTATTTGTGCCCCATCTAGGCTCATTTGGATCTTTAGGTGTAGATAGAAGGACTTGTGAATATCCTTCCAAAACATGTTCTTCTACTTCATAACCAAGTGGGTGAATCCATTTGGTTCTTAGATCAACTTCTTCCATGCATGTACAGTCTATTTCCACCATGAAGCATATGGTGTCTTTGTATTTTTCAACTATCTTCTCAGGTATTCTAAACCTCTTCTGCATCTTAATTCTAAATTTCTTGATCTCCATATCCATAGAGTCCTTTATACTTCTTTCTGATGTAGCTTTCAATGAAATTTGAGACAAGGTAGGTTTTCTCTTGTCTAGGTAAAGATTAGAGACATTACCAACAATGTGTAAGTATATGTATATAATCAATGAGCCAAATCTGAATATTTTTCTATTTTCATGCTTGATAGCTTTAATATTCTCAATTAGTTGTGCGCGCAATATCTCACAAAGGTTGTATTGAGTGTTATCTCTTTCCATCCTTATTGGTACTAGAACTATAGCTATGGATACACTATTAAGTCTTCTTGTGTGCTAAAACTTGTAACCAAGTATCATGGTGATGAGTTTGATGTTTTTCTCCAAAATAGGATCAACAGTCATTATGTGTGTATCGCTTCTAGATAAGCATGCTTGCTCAACCTCTTTCTTGACATCCTTTCCAGTGGGACTAACAAGTCTAACCTTATATAGTCTGGTCATCTCATGAATGAGATCAGTAGTACTACAGATAGGAACTTCACCAATCCAAAATAGATCATCATGAATCCTACTGAGTAGAATTTTATCCCATTCTGGTTCATAAAACTCATGCGCATTTGTATACTCAAAAATAGGGTTATCAGAGAGATGTGAGAATTCATCCTTGAATGAGTAATCTAGTTCATAATAGATGCCATGAGCATCATTATGTTGTTATCACCAACAAACTCCTTCTTACAGTAAATGTAAGTGTGTATGTCCTCAACATGCATGACTCCTAACAGAGTCTTGGAAAATGCTCCCTCAACATCATCCAAAACTAACTTTAAAGGATGCTTCTTAAACACATATCTCTTTTTCTCAAAGATGTCAAACACTATAGGAGTTGCCATTACTTACTTTTAACTTTCTTAAATAGGGTTTCACAGAGATTCTGAAATGACGCATCCATGCTAGGGTTCCGTTACAACTTCAATTCACTTTACTAACTAAGTTATCCTTCAACACTTTAATTCTCCTGTGCTCTCCAAATGCTCAATCTCGAAAGTGGAAGTGAAGATATGAGACCTTATTGTGACTTATAAATCAAATTATTGCAATTAATGCTAGCTGTCGTAACATGGATTCCAAGTGTGAATTTCAATCTTTGTTCCTATTGAAGTACAAGCTATGCATTCATGCATACTTCCTCAATTCATGACCAAATACATGAATTCATAGGCGCATACTCAAAGGTGAGTATACCTATTGCGCAGGTGTTTAGAGCTAGATTAGCTCCCTCTATGACCATGAGGGTCATCTAACCAGAAGTGGAAGTTGCATCCACTATGGAGGCATCTACCACTTTGTTAACATCATCATCTTTCTTTACTTCAACCCATATTTTTCCTGAATCTTCTATAGCTTTCACAAACTTGACTTCTTCAGATTCTTCAAATAGAGATCCTTGAGACATATTAGGTATTGTGTTTTTGCGTTCTAGATCTGCAAAACCTTGAGATGTGTCCAGCTTTGTTACAAGAATGATAGATTACTGGAGGTTTGTTTACATGATTAACCATGTTGCACTGTTTAGCTATGTGTCCCTTGTAGTTTCATATTTGACATATAATGTTCTGATAATTTTTTTGTGATTGGTTTCTGTGATTTTACTTCATCTAACTTCTTTGATTTTGTTATGTCTAATTTCTTATACTTGATCTATAGTTTATGGCTCTATGTCCAAATTTGTTGCATGAATAAAAATAACCATTTAAAGATCTTACCTCTTTACAATTCCTTTCCATATGTCCTTTTTTTTTACATGCATAACAAGTACGGTTAAATGGTTTGCGTTCATCTTTAGGTTGTTCTACTTTAGCCTCTACAAGATTCTCAGTTACCTTTGCTTATGTAGTTTCTTCTTGTGCTTTCTTTCTTTATTACATTGTATTGATTTGTATTTGTGCTTCATTGTATCCAACACCAGTGGTATCACCTCTTAACTTTTGTGTATAAAGTTGTGATTGTAATAGATCATAACTTGTGTGTAATTTCTCAATATGATTCTTGGCTTCTGTCAATTCAGATTCTATCTTTTTCTTGATGTTCTCCAACTCCAAGATCTTCATATTTTCTTTCATAAGTTCTTCATCTAATTTTTTAATTTCTTTGGTCTTTTCTTCAATAGTCGTTAGGCTATCATTTAGCTTTTCATTCAAATCTTCAATCTTATCTTTTAGAGACATGTTTTCTTCATTCATAATTTTGACCATTTTTCTCAAATCATTCATAGAGAAATGTTTCAAATCTTTTCTTAATTTTTTTATGAGCATTTGCGAGCCATCAACTTTTAATTTCAGTTCTTCATTTTCTTTTTTAGATCTATCAAGATCTTCAAGTGTTGCTTCAAGATTATTTTTCAGATGTTTCACTTTTGTTGACTACATGATCTCCTCAAGTGGTTAAACTTCTTTCAGAAGACCAAAGCTCTAATACCAATTGTTAGAAACACTGAGAGGGGGGGGGGGGGGGGAATCNGGTGAATCAGTGTTTAGAATAATTTAGCAACTTGAAAATTAAACCAAAATAGATAATTGATTAAGCATAACACATTAACACATAACACAAAATATGTTTATGGGGAAACCTTGATCAGAGGGAAACCCCGGTGGGAAATAGTACCCACAAATAATTAGACTAATCTGATGAACTTGTTGGAGTTCCTTTTCCCTTTTAGGAGTAGTTTTTACAATGCAAGTACAATGACCCTATTAGGATTCTTTACAAAACCCTATTAAAGATGGATGGCTCACTGCTCAATAAAGAAGAAGCCTACAACCTCCTGATGAGAGATATACACTATATCTGTAAATTGAACTGTTGTTATGACACTGCTTGTCTGATGAGTTCCTTTTGTGCATTGAAACTCTAATCACTGGTATAGCTTTATCTCATATTTATTATTCTTCTTTCTTTGCTATCTTCCTTACTATCATTCTCTTTCAGCCATTCGACACTCTAATAAAAAATACATGTTAAGTATATATACATACTCAATAGACACGATCGAAAACTAGGACTTAGTCGACCCAAAAACAACATACACAATGCTTCCAAATGAATTGGATTAAGTGTGTTTACATGAGTGCTAATAAAATAATTACAAACATATTACGATAGGTGCATAGCTAATGGAAAACAAATTAATATGTACTAATCAAAAAATGGAGTCGGCTCCATGCTCTGTTCTGCCAAGCTACTAGGGTACTTGGACTTGTTGTAACTTCACCATACTGATATATCTGAACCTGCGTCTGTATACTTAGAATAATATTATATCCATAAGATTATATCCAAGGACATAGACCATGACTCAATCATACACACATGTGCTGGTGCTCTGATCAGCAGATATATCTCTAACTGCACTGTCTTCTATACTTAATCAATTTTTGGTCTTCAAGGTTTATGAACTGACTGTCAAAACTCCTATATGATTTTTTTCCATAATGAAAACACAAAATTAGTCATATAATATCTATAGTGTCAACTTTCCAACAAAAGGGACATCTAATTGAACTTGATAGAAGAAGTGAAGATAAATGGAAAAAGATACTTAACGTATCTAAAATGGATTCAAGCCCTGAGTCACAAGCAGCTCTTACCAACAAGCTAGGCAATGCTAAAGATCAGGCTAAACCTATCCCAAAGCACATTAATATAACTGATGATGAGAAAGTAAGTGAAGTAGCATTGAACACAACAGGGAACAAGGATATGGAAACTGCAGATGAAAAAATGTTCGGATAATATTATCATTAATATTATCGAAGGAGATCCTACAGATGAGGTACAAAAAGATGAAGATGTCAATGTTGTCCAAGCCCAAACCGAAAAATAGGACACAAATATAGATACTATATAGGTGAATATACCAGGCCAAATGCCACTGTTAATACAAGATATTAAAAAAATATCACAAAAGGACAACTCACTCGAGCATGATAAGAGCTTACCCAATGATAACGGTAACGATGAACAAAAGGATACAACTAAAGAAAAGAAATATTCAACTGATAAACAGACAATCATCGGTGGAGAAAAAAATGTTACAAATGTAGATCACACACAAAAAGATGGAGATCACACCAAAAAGGATGCACAAATGAAAGATACAGATGAAGTGCAAAAATAGAAAGGTGATCAAGATAAGTCAGCTGATACCACTCCTAAGGACACCGAAGGAGATTTTGTAGATACACCAAAGGTTGATGAGGAGACATCCACACACAACTAAAAGGAAAACCCTGAGCAACAAGAAAAAGGTACAACACCACCAAATCCTTCCTCCAGCACATTAGACCAAGAGGGAAAACTTGCAATGGTACTACATACAGGTGCATCTCACAAGAAGAAGAAAAAAACCAAGAAGAGAAAGTTAGAAGTAACACTTGACGAAATCATTGAGATACCCAAGTGTGATCCAACTACTTTGGATTATGAATCTCTCCAAGAATATGGAAAACAATTTCAAAGAAAATCTTTACAAGACAAGCTTAGAAAAGAGCACATGGACTCTCTAGTGCTAGAAAATATAAGAAAAATCTTACACCAGATAGTTCTTGACATTGATGTTGATCATAATGCCCCCATTCTAGATCAACTTTCCATTCTAATTGAATCCATCATAACTCAAAATATGGATGCAAAAAAAACCATTGAAGAACAAGCAGTGCAAAAATATCAGTACAAATTAACTGAAAAGATCAGCTAAGAAGTGGTAGAAAATAAGGTAAAGCTTTCTGAATTAGCAAATGAATTAGACCCTATCATTTCAGAAGCATTAGCCTTAATTCAAAAGTTGTGCATCTTAGAGAAATTCACTAAGGAGATTAGTGATAAGATAGCAAAGATAGATTTTTATCTAAATGCAAGTGCACAAGGTCTAACCACAGATGATAATGCAATCAAATTGCATTATAACAAGATAAAAGAAATAAAAAGGTTGAGACAAGAAATTTGGGAAGCAGAATCATAGTTTAGAGATGAGGTTACCGAGCTATAGGCTAAACTATTACCAACCCTTACACTTTTGTAATGACACATGACTTTGGCAAGACAACTAATTTCTACCCCTAAGATGTTTGTAGCAGACAACATATATGATATGCATGCCACAATTACACTAGAGCACATGGCTCTTGAGTACCTAAAGGAGAAATAGAAAAAAATGATGGAGGATATGAAGACTTCTCATTCCCATATTTTTTATAAGTTGTAAGTACACACCTTTGCCCTTACTATCAAAAAAGTGGGAAAATGATATGTACAAAACATATAGAGAAAAAAGGGAAAAATTATGTATAAAACAAATGGGAAAATGATATGAAGATAAGGTGAAAAGGGAATATAGTAAAAAGGAAAGTATGCATGTATATACATATACTATACCAGCATATACATAGGGGGAGTCATAAATGACTAAGTAAACACATGGTGTACATACTACACAGTTTAGTATTTTGCACATATCAGTTTTTGATACTAATGTCAAAGGGGGAGATGGAAGACATTATTTTTCCATTAGTATATGCAAAGGGAAAATAGTTTTTTGAACCATCGGTAACACTACACTGAAAGATAGGTTTCAGTACAAACCAAAAGTGTTATGTATGGAGAAACCTGACGACACACTTTTACAGTGCAAACTGAAAATATTGAAGAGGGAACCGACAGGAACTTGATGAGAAAACTACACTATAAACCAAAAGAGAAGACAAGAGAGGAACCTGATATAGCAAGGGAGGCTAACGGATAGTTCATAGAAGGAACAACAAAAGACTTTCAGACCAACCCAAGCATCAGACACCGAAAGTCAGTTATATCCTAAGAAAAGTGAATCTAACTTCCACGTAAGATAAAATGGTTATGTTTTATATTTAAAGATTTGATTTGATTTAAAACCATTTCTTGAGGGATAATAAAGATAATTGTAATTGTTTTAATGAGTCTAACTGATTAAAAACATGCAAACTAGGAGATCAAGGTCAAGTTGTAAACCTTCGATCATAGAGTTATCTTTGTAATATGTGAAACTCAAATAGGTCAATCTATTGTATAAATAGATGTGTAATCATTCATTTTAATAAGGATGTGAGGATGATAGTAGCCAAGGAACATATCTATGGATTAGACTAAGAGTTTCAAGAAGCAGAACAACAAAATATGAATTTGGTTATGAAGAACCAAGAATCAAGGCTACCAAGCAACAAAGGTATTAATCAATCACATTAGGTGATACTTTGTACATGTGATTTTAATATATATTTAAGCAGTCATTGAAGATTGCATACACTCAGTTCAATGAATAGTTTTTTCTACATTCTAACAAGTGTAGAAAATAGAAGAAATCCTTTCAAGAAAGGTGGATTTAATAATCCTTTGTAAATATCTTAACCGAGTGTACATTAAATAGTGTTGCTAAAGCTCTTAATAGAGTAGACCTTAAGCATTTTACGCATAATACTCCTAACAGGGTAGATCATTAGAAGTGTTCAAAATTGTAAGCCTTAACCGACCCCTTCCAATCTGTAAATAGTGATTTTTTTGTGGGTGCCATCCCCACCATAGTTTTTACCTTCTAACATGGGGTTTTGCATTACCATATCTTGTGTTATGTGTCATTACATTTCATGAATGCTTCTATGAATGTTTACATGTTTATTAAGCTTATGAGTTGATATAACTTACACAAAGATATGATAGAACAGATGGTTGGTAATACAATGTATTAGTAAATGGATTAAGTTTAAAGAGATAAAAGTTTTGGAGGTATTGATTCACCCATCCCCTCTCAGTACATACTTCCTATTATTTCCAATAGCATCATCTTCAAATTCCTAATGGTTTAGTAGTTGTAGGTGTCAAAAAGTGAAGATTAAGTTCAAAGTGTTCATTTCAATATCAAGTTTGGCCAAAAAGTGTAACCCACTATTGTAGGATTACCCACCATATTTAATCAAAGATTGAAGCTCTAGAGATGGCTATATAAAATAATTTAGATGTTTAGCCAACATTTTATTGATGAAATTATGAGGACTACCTCAGTCTATCAAAATTGTTACTCTCTCCTTTAAGAAACCCAGTAGTTTGAGTGCTTGTGGGGTGGTAAAATATGCAAGTGCATGAAAAGAATGATTGGTTAAGAATAATATAATTCCTCATCACTTTTTGATATCGATTCTTTCTCTTCTTCTGCACTTGGACCTTCAATATAGAAAAAATTTATTTCATTGCACTTATGTCCTTGATAATTTAGATCTTAGTGAATTTCTTCTTCATTTTTTAAGGGTTTTTGAGAAGGTTATCTAATAATTTCCCATCTTAGTTTAAAATCATATCTATTTTATTGGTGTGATTTAGTGCAAAAATATTATTTTCTAGATTATGGCAGGGCTTGCTACAAGGGAAAAATTTATTTCCACATCAGGAAGAACTCATGATAAGGATGGGGTAACAAGTGAGGATATGATTCCAAATGATGAAATAAGAAAGGTTAAGGAATACATCCACCAATTAATTGGGATATATATCGAATGCAAGGAGATATGTGGAAGATGGGAGTAGATTTATCCAACATAATGAGCATGCTGACTTCTTTTATCAATGGATCAAAAAAGGATGTCTGAAGCAAATAAGATGAATCATCTAGGTCATTGATTCAAACTCTAATATTCATTTAGGATCTAGGAACTTGATACCAAAATTGGATATGCACAAGTTTTATGGCAATGATCCATTAACATGGATAAATCACATTGAGAATTTTTTTCTTTTCATCAAATACCAAGTGGACAAAGGGTGACTATGGAATCCTTATATTTAAATCTAAAAATATTCATTTGGTATTAATGACTATGTACTAAAAAATTGGTAAAAGGGTCTCACATTATCATGGTCAATTTTACAAAGGACATACAATCATAGTATAGTAGTAGTGTGACCAACAACTTCTTCAACCACTTAGATAAACTTAATTAAATTGGATCTGTGAAGATTATACTCAAAAATTTCAAAATTTATCTATGAAAATAAATACAATTAGAAAGGAGAACTTGAATGACTTATTTTTGGGAGGTATCAAAGACCACATTCAACATGAGGTACAAATGTTTAATCCTACATCTATAGACTAGTCTTTTTTACTTAGTAGATAGGGTAGAGGAGAAATATTTAGGTTCTAGAAAGTAAGGGGTTAATGGGGTAAGAGAAAAGGGTTCTCATCATCTTCTCATCCCCAACCCATTAGATTAAAACCACAAAATTTGAGAATAGAACAAAACATTTATGTTTTAATTTTGATAGTAAATAGAGTTGACATAAATTCAATGGAATGAAGTTGTTCTATATTGAACATCCAAATGTGGAATAAGAGGAAGAACCAATATTAAAAAGTAATTCATTTTCATTCTTATGTGGTCTTAGTGATGAATCACTGAGAATGATTCAAATATAGATTCAAAAAACTAGTACATAGTTAAATCCAGAAGCTTTCATACTATTTTGATGGATTGTGGAAAAATCATACTAGCTAGATATGCACTTAAAATATATTTTGTGCATAACTTCTAGTTATAAAATAACTCACTCAATTATGCTTCAATTAACCTAAAAATTGGACAAAAGATGATTCAATATCGTCTTCAAATTTTTTTATTTTTTTTTAAAAGAAATGATTCACTCAATTTTGAAAGATATGTGATTTCTAAAATTGATGAAAAACCCTTGCCTTCACAATTCCAAGATCATGCTCTAATACCACTTGTATTTTAAATAACATGTACAATATAAGATATAATATAGAATGTGATGCAAATACTTGATAATAATATTCCAATTCAAGGAGGCAACCTCCTAATCCACTTTAAGAGGCATACCTCCAATAAGATTTAATACTTCATATCATAAAATAAGATATATATATATATGTGTGTGTGTGTGTGTGTGTGTATACACATATATATACGTATATGTATATATATACATATATATATATATACATATGTATGTATGTATATATGTATATATACAAAGAAGGTATACACACACACACACACATATATATATATAAAGAAGGTATATATACATATGTATATATATCTGTGTGTGTGTGTGTGTGTGTAGACGTCCAAAATCGTCCTTATATTAATTTAATTAATATTCCCATAACATTATAGTTAATTTTAATTAATTATATTTGTTATATTCTTCTATCTATTTAATTAAATTTATTTGATTAAATATGATTCATCTCCCTTAGTATTTAAATTTAATTTAAATACTATCCCTTTTAATGTATCAAATCTTATTTAATACATTATCCGTCATTAATCCCCTTTTAAATAAATTTTTAATTTATGTATTCCTTCACATGACTTAAATTCTACTAAACCACAATTAATCCAAATTAATTTGGATTAAGCTAATTTGAACCTAGATCCTACCCTACCT
>MU226046.1:3445664-3456263 GCA_018584345.1 Thuja plicata
GATCGAACATGTGGGAGTCTAGATGAAAATGATATCTTTGGGTTTGATTCTCTTTGTGGCCACATTGAAGAAGTTGACACGCATGTTAATACCATAAAACTCAAAGCTGCTAATTGTAATGCTACTACACAAAGAACCAGAGTCACTGTTCAAGCTACTGATAAACCTTCTACATCTACAAATCCACCAGCTGTACCATCTACTGCTGCTTGACCTACCTCACATTTTGACTTGCTGGCCCAATTGTGAAAGACACATGCACAGATATCCATTCTAGAGCTCTTGACAACATCACCAATCCATAGGGAAGTCCTTGATAAAGCTCTAAACGAATCCTGTGTTCCTGAGAACATTAATGCTACACAATTCAAAGCCATGATAGGGAACTTAGCCGCACAAGAACATCTGGTTTTCACTAATAAGGATTTTAGTGGTCCCGATCCTCATCATAATAAATCCCTCCACATAGAAGGAAAAATCTTCTCCACAAGAGTCAAAAGAATCCTTATAGATGGTGGATTCGGCCTAAATTTGTGCACGTTGAAAATGATTCACAACATTGGTCTTTCTGAGGACCTCATTGATAAAGACAATAGAATTACAATAAAAGCTTATGATGATAGAGAATGAGAAAGCAAGGGTTTGATCACATTACCCTTACAAGTGGGCCCGACCCTGATTGAAACTGTTTGCCATGTACTAGATCTTGATCTACCTTATAACATCTTGCTAGGTTGTCCATGGATACATGCTATCAAAGGTGTACCCTCTACCTATCATCAGTGTCTGAAATTCCCACATCATGGAAGAGAAATCACAATTCTTGGAGATCCTGAGCCCTTTCAATATTGCAAAAGATTAGAAGGCAAACAAGCTAATTACTGTCCATTAAATTAATTTGGCCGACACTCCAATCAAGAAACCTCTAGTTCAGAAAAGACATCAAAAACATCAACTGAGGAACCCAAAGGAAAAGAAAAAGTTACTGAGGAAAAAGCTATTGAAGACAAACCTTCCTCATCTAAAGCAAAGGCAACATTTACGGACCAAGGTATGGGAGAGTATAAATTTGAAAGTTCCTTATGTGTTGGGAAACTCCCCTTGTCTCCAAAGTCTTATGGGAGACCATCACCATTACCCCTTTCCAAGGATAAAGAACTTATGCACTGCAAGTCAACTATTTTTGAATATTGGGGATCTTTATCAGATGAACACATGGAATATAGTGTCCTTGATTGGCTCTATAATGATGAAGAAGAACAACCTGTAACTTTCCCCAAAGGAAAGTATCCTAAAGTTACTCCCATTGTTGAAAACATGGGATATCATGGTACTGGTCTTGGAGCTAATGAAACAGGGAAGAAGAAAATCATAATAGCTAATGGTTATCCTAAAAGACATGGATTGGGTTCCATAGAAACTAAGACTAACTTTGCTAAGGATTATTGTCTAGCTACCTCCGAATCAGACACTAAGGAAGAGTTCTTTGAAATCCCTTTCCAATACGTTGAAGATGACCTAACTGAAAATCACCATGTCCTTACTATTACCCAAGCTGACCTTTCATCCCCTCATTTACCTCTCACAAACCCTGAATTAATTGACTGGGATCAGCAAGACTCACCACTAGCTTCGTATATATGCGATTCAGATGAGGTAATTTTAGCCCTCTTTGGACTTAAAGATCTCCAAGAACATGAACATCATATACACTACAGTGAACAAGCCTACTTTGGTAGCCAAGTCAACTCTCTCAGTCACAAAAATGGAAATGAAAAATAAAAATAAAAAAATGAAAATATGTCCTCTGGTGAAAACCTCTCGCGGGAACCTAAGGATGAAGAAAAAGACAAAATAAAGGACGATTCCTCTAGTGAAAACCTTTTTGAGGCACTAGAGGAGGGAGAGATTTACTTTCTATTTATATCATCAGAAGTATAAGTGTCCTCTATGATCATTGAAGACACCATTCCCATAAACCTTGGCACAGAAGAAAATCCACATATCACTTACATTGCAACTTCTCTCAATGATCAAGAAAAGAAAGACATGATAGCATTTTTACATAAGCACAAAATCAACTTTGCCTGGACTTACAAAGACATGCCTGGGCTTGATACAGATCTTGTTATGCATCATCTTGTGGTAACTCCAAATGTAAAACCTGTCAAACAGAAGCTTCGCAAGATGCATCCTCAAGTTGCATTAGTAGTCAAAGTAGAACTTCAGAAGATGCTGGATGCCAAGGTAATCAAACCAATTGACTATCCTGAATGGGTTTCTAATATTTTACTAGTAGGTAAGTCTACTGGGGGCATTTGTATCTACACTGATTTCAGAGACCTCAACCTTGCATGTCCCAAGGATGATTTTCCACTACCTAATATTGACATTATAGTGGATTTGACGGCAGGACATGAAATGTTATCACTTATGGATGGATTCTCAGGTTATAATCAGATCAGGATAGCACCAGAAGACCAGCACAAGATTGCATTCACAACACCTTGGGGAAATTTCTGTTATCAAGTGATGCCTTTTGGTCTTAAAAATGCAGGAGCTACTTATCAACGAGCAATGACTACCATCTTTCATGACCTTTTGCATGTTATCATGGAAGATTATGTGGATGATATTTTAGGAAAATCCAAAATAAGGGAATCTCATATCCCTATCCTTACCACCATCTTTGAGCAACTAGAGAAATATAAGCTTAGGCTGAATCCCAAAAAGTGTCTTCAGTGTACAATCTGGTAAGTTGTTGGGATACATTGTATCACGTCGTGGAATAGAAGTTGATCCAAAGAAAGTGAAAGCAATTCTGGAAATACCACCACCAGAAACATTGAAGCAATTATGTAGTTTACAAGGCAAACTACAATCAATCAAAAGGTTCATGTCACAACTGGCTGACAAAGTGAATCCGTTCTCCCATCTTCTACGCAAGAATGTCAAGTTTCAATGGGATTGTTTGTGTCAAAATGCATTTGAGAAACTGAAAGCTTATTTAGCTAATCCACCAGTGTTAGTGCCACCTGTTGCTAGTCACCCTCTAATTTTGTACATATCTACTATAGAGGTCACTTTGGGAGCCCTCCTGGCACAATTAGATGATACCGGCAAAGAGCGAGCAATTTACTATCTCAGCAGAACTCTTATTGGCTATGAGTTAAATTATTCCTTAATTGAAAAAGCATGTTTGGCCATTTTTTTTTGTATGAAGAAGCTGTGTCATTATATGCTTAATCATAAAATTCATCTTGTTTCTAAAATTGATCCACTCAAGTATCTCTTGGCACGTGCTGCTCTTACTGGACGTACAACAAAATAGGTTATGATTCTTAGTGAATTTGACATTGTCTATGTGGATCAAAAGGCCATCAAAGGACAAGTGATTGCAGATCAGTTAGCTGAAGCACCTATTGATGGTAAACACCCTCTAATCACATATTTTCTAGATGAATTAGATTTAAATCTTGCCCCAAGTTCACCATGGAAGTTGTATTTTGATGGATCATTCACTCAGAAAGGATCAGGGGCAGGAATTTTGTTTGTTACACCAAAAGGGGATCTCATTCCTAAGTCTTTCAAGTTACAATTTCCTTGTACCAATAATATTGCAGAATATGAAGCCCTTGTACTTGGACTTTGACAGGCCATACAATGGCAGATTCTCACGTTATTGGTGCTTGGTGATTCACAATTGGTTATCAAACAAGTTATGGATGAATATCAAACAAAGGATGACAAGCTGCTTCCCTACCGCCATATAGTTGAAGATCTCAAGACATATTTTATCGACCTAACATTTCAACACATCCCTCATGCCAACAACAAAGTAGCAGATGTTATGGCAACAATTGGGTCTCTGATCACTATGCCAGAACATAGCACACGGTGTGAGTTTCTTGTTGAGAATCTTACAGTCCCTGCCTATGACACGCCAAATTCTGAAATGGTGTGTGAAATTGGTGATCCCAATTCCCTGTGGTACCAAGAGATATTTTCCTACTTGCGTGATGGCCATACCCCACTTACTTTAACTCCTAATCAACGTAAAACCTTCATTCGCCGAACTTCCCGACACACAATCCTCGCTGATACCCTTTACTAAAAGCATTTCGATGGAACTCTTTTAAGGTGTCTGAATTTAGATGAAGCACAAATGTCCCTAGAGGAGGTACATCAAGGAATCTACGGGGCCCATTCTAGTGGCCTTACATTGGCCAAGAAGTTGTTACGCACTAGATATTACTGGCCTACTATGGAGCAAGATGCCTATAACTATGTGAAGAAGTGTGTACCTTGTCAGCAGCATGGCGATTTGATACATGCTCCCTCCCAAGCACTCCAACCCACCATCACCCCTTGGCCCTTTTCACGTTGGGGTCTCAACCTTGTTGGCCAAATTTTTTCTAATTCATCCAATGGCCATAAATACATTCTGGCTGCTACAGAGTACTTTACCAAGTGGGTTGAAGCTATTCCTCCCACCTACACTACTGGAAAATAGATTTCGAAGTTTATCCTAAACTATCTTATCTATCGCTATGGCATTCCTCAGGACATTGTTACTGATAATGGAGGACCTTTCAAGAACAAGGATGTCACAGAGCTATGTAGGAAGTTTAGCATTACCCACCATACCTCTTCCAAGTACTTTCCACAAAGCAACAGTCAAGCTGAGGCTACAAATAAAACCATTCTCAGAATTCTCAAGAAGACTGTCAATGAAGCTGGCCGTGATTGGCACCTTCACCTCAATACCACTCTTTGGACTTATCGCACCTCCATTCAAACCCCCATGGGAGGCACTACCTTTGCCCTTGTTTATGGTACTGAGGCTATTATACCCATCAAAATTGAGCTCCCTTCCCTCAGAGTCTCTCTAAAGAATATATTATCCGAAGAAGAATACAGAGTTGCCCGCTTGCAAGAGATAGAACTCCTTGATGAGAGACGCCTCAATGCCCTAGACCACCTTCACATGTATCAAAATCACCTTCGCCTTCAGTTCAATAAAAGGATCAAACCTCGTCAGTTTGAGGTTGGTGATCTTGTCCTACAACATAACATGAAGAACCTCCAAAATAGAGAAAAGAAAGGGAAGTTTGAACCTAATTGGTTGGGTCCCTTCATTGTTACAGCAAACTATGGTTCTGGCACCTATTAGATTGCATCTCCAGAGGGAGATCCCCTCCCTGATCCTGTAAATATTGTACATCTCAAGCACTTCTATGCTTGATCAGTCAGTAGTCCATTGTACAGCAGAAATTGTTTAGAAAATCTAAAAAAATCAGAAAAGCATAAAATCCCAAAAAAGTCAGAATATTCAAAAAGCAAAAAAATCAGAAAATCTCAAAAAAACATAAAAAATACAAAAGCTTGAAAAGAAACAAAAAAATCAAAAAGAGAAAGAGAAAAATCCATCCATATGTGAAAACCACTTCGGTGGCACAATGGATAAGTACCATGGTGAAAACCTATTTTAGGTGCCATGCCTAGTCAGATCCACCATCCATTCCCACCATTTGTCTATACCGCTTGCATTGTCTTTTCATAATAAGTGTTGCTACCCATATTTTTGCAGGTAGTCCTTTGACCATTCTCTCGCTTCTACAATAATGATTCCTGCACGAATGAGCTTACCAAATCACGCAACTGAGCTTTGTTCTAGACACAGTGATTGCAAATATTTTACATTAAATTAGCAGACAGATTGACTTTTCTAATGATCATTCTATTCACAAGCAATTTCCAGCGAATTTTTATTTTCTATCAATCAAATCTTTATCCCATCAGGATGCATCCTTCCGGTGTCGGCTGTTTTATCAATCATCCCATCAAATTGTTCATGGCAAGAACTTTTGGACTGAATGACCACTTGGTCAAGATGCCTTTTTGTTGATTTTATCTTGTGTTTTACTATGTCTTTATCGTGATAGCCTAGATCGCTTATATCTTGGTTTGTTATGGTGAGTATCTAGTGAAATACGTGTCTTTTGTGGTATGATCTTCTTATCATAGTTTGTTAGGGCATTTATGTTTTCATATTTAGTTATGACTATGTATGCCTCATTGGGGGCAGGATTCATGCATCCCATAATCCCTTAAAATATTTGGGTGTATTGTGTCTCCTCATGAGTAACATTTCATAGGTCTCCTCATCTTTGATATCTCACATTCTTGTTCCTAACAATCTATTTGTTTGAGAGTCTAGTCCACACAAAGGAACCATGTCACTTTTGTTTTCTAGCATATGGTGCATAACTCCTTTTGCAATATCAAACTAGGGTGTGCTCTCCAACATTAACACGGTATTAATCCCACTATCATATAGTTAGTCTTTGTATAAGTAGTTAGGTCATATTGCATTATGGTTTTGCTCTTGGCAAAGGTTTCTATTTATTCTCCTGTCCAGTCATCTATCAGATTTATTGCGATACACACAAAAATATTGTCCTCATTAGTCTTGCATCCATTGCATTCATCAGTCATTAAATTATTATCTCTTACACTGATTAGCCATTATCCATTCATTTCATTAGCCATTGTTCATCGCATTGATAAATAGTCATTAATTATTTGCATTGTTATAACATTAGCCATTATTCGTTAGTTATTAATCATTAATCATTATACATTTGTCTCATATTTTATCCATTATGTTCATTAATCATTAATCATTACAACATTACATTACCCTTCATTAACCATTATATATATTACATTATTCATTGTTCATTAAATCATTCATAGTTGCATTTTTATTAGCATTAAACGTTTATAACCATTTGCATTTACATTCCATTAGTTGCATCTATAACATGCATAACATTTTAGCATTCATTCCATCAAACATCATATAAAACATTTACAACATCATTCATACATGTTAACATATAAGCATTAACATATCATAATAAATCTGTATCTCATCCCTGCATCACAAATTTTTCAGTTTCATCATGCATACATATGTTCATCTCATCCTGCATGTCAGTCATAAACATCATATATGCTAAAAGTAAACATCATAAGTACATCCATATATAAGCATGTAAAATCATCAAAGATGCATAAACATAAGAGTCCCATAGTCCAAAATAAAGTCCATGAATATATCTCAAAAATGTCATCGTACATCATGTGTCAAAAATGTCAAAAATGTGTATCTAAAAATCTAAGTAGAATCATGGCGGTGGCTGTGATGGTGCTGCTCCACTGCTGGGCCGTGGTGGTAGCCCCATTGATCCCTGTGATGTTCACTTTGTACTGGCTGACTGTGACCTCTTAGAGTATGTCGGTGCCCGGGCCCCCTCTGGCACCGCTCCATAATATAATCCCATGTAATATCTGGCCTCTCGGCCCCTGCGTCCTGCCTCTCTCTGAGCGGCCATAGAATTGGCCATCATCTGACCCACCCCTGCCACCATGCCTACTAGCCATGCTATATCGCGGTCCACCCTGTAGTCCTCAGCACATCTACGTGCTAGATCTCGCTCTACTATCAGAGCTTATATCTGCACTGCCATCTCTGCCCGCTCCTCCTCCCAATCCCACTGCTCCTTGAGGATGGAAAACTCTCCACTGTCCACCCATGCCTGTAAAATGTCTAGTGCCCGCTGTGCACTATCCCCTCGTGTTTTCTCTAAGGCCAGCTCTCCCTGAATCCAGGTAACCTCTGCCTAGTGCAGGCTGCTAGATGTAGTTTGTGTTGTCGCCAATAACCCCTAAACCCTCCCTAGCTCTATCTACAGGCTATCTCGCTCTGCCACAACAGTATCATATGTCTCCTAGGATACAAAGCATGCTGGTGGTCCCTGTCCTGGTGGCGGTCCCTGTGGTGGTGGACCCTATGGTGGTGGACCCTGTGGTGGTCCCTGCGGTGGCCCCTGTGGTGGTACTCCCTGTTCTGGGTCTTGTCCCTGCACACCGGATATGATAGGTGGTTGTCCACCTACTGGTATCTGCACCTGTCCCCTCCGTTGTGGTGCTACCACCCTAGGCCAGACTCTCCTCCTGGCCCCTCCATCTCCCCCATCATCATCATCTCCATCATCCCTCTGTCCCTATCCATCCCCTCCAGGCCCTGGCTGCTCATCTGGCTGCACGACCCCTGGCACTATCAATCTGATCGGCCTATGCACTGCCCACCACTGTGCATATGCTGGCACTACCCCTGCATCCAGAAGAGACTCTCGTGCTCTGATCCAGGGCACCTCAATCATACTCACAAAGGATCCTTGTGCTATTCAAGGATCTGCCCCCATCCCCCATACACTACCTACCTTGTGGGTCACCAATGGATGTGGGAAGACGTCTGGTACTGCCTCCTGCACCTATCCCATCTGTTTCCATACCCTGGATGGCATGTAGCGTGAAATCATATATGTTGTCTGCCTAAACAGCTAGCAATCAGTCTGTAAAAACCTCATGTAATACAAGTCATAAAACCTGTCCTCTGCATATACCCCCTGCTATGGGGCCTCATGGCCCCAGGCCTCACATCCTGCATACGGAGCCCATGTGATTGCTCCCATCTTATCCAACCGCCGCCTCCAGTATCCTACTGAGTCTGTGGCCTCATAACTAATGGGTGGCCTATACCAGCAAACAAAAGGCTCATATGCCGCCCAGGTCTCCTGGTGTCTGATTGGTCATGTGACCGCTATATGCTCCCAGGCCCATACTAATAGCAGTGTACATCCAGGCCCTAGTGCTCTCCCTCTGCAGTAAGCACACATATGTAAATCATAATACAACTGCCTGAGGATGACATATCCCTAGTAGTACTGGTCGCTGTCCTCAACCATGCTGCTCAATACTTATGCCCACCCAATCGGGAATCCCTTGCCTGCATGATCAGGCATGAGACGTCCCCCTATCAACTCTGCCAGATAAAGTGCTAGTCACCATGGTCGTGGCTCCATATCCATCACCCCCGTCCAGGACATCCACTACCGTGTAATCGGTAGATCAGCATACCTCCGCCTCATAGCCATCTCCATGTATGACTGTGATCTCTCCACACAATACTCGGGTATGACCCCCCTGAATGGGCACTCTGTAGATCCTCCATACATCATGGAGAGTGATCGTCGCTTCCCCTGTCGGGAAGTGAAAGCTAGAGGTGGTGCTGTGTCACCTCTCTATCAACGCAGACATGAGCGCATTATGCGCTTGAAGATGTGGCCAATGTCGCACGTGTTCTAGACCATACAATATAACCACTCCCCACTCAGCCGCCGTCAGATGCTGCTCCACCTCCATCATCACCGGATAACATTCCCTCGCTCGGAATGTGATCCTCTCCTCCTGCAGTTAGCAAACCCATGTCAGCAATTAGATAGCATACTGGGGCATTGAAACATGTCCCAGGCCTGTCCGGGGCATCAAAAAATGTTCCTAGACCCTTGTCTTTTCTTTTCCTCCTCTCTTTTCTTCTATTTTTGGGTCAATCCGTCTAGCCGGCGGTTGACCCTCGCAGACGGTGAAATTTCATAGTTGCCAGTCTGCGGAGACGGCAGATCTTCGCAGATGCTGGTCTGCGGAGATGGTAGTTTAGGTCACCGCCTTTCTTGCCGCACAGACGGTGGTGCTGCAAACCGTTGTCTCCGCTACACATTTTCTACTCTCTCGCCTACGCAGACGAAGATTGGGTGAATCTGTGTCTACGCAAATGACCATCGCCTGTCGGTCGTCTACATAGACGGCAGTCTGTCGATCAACGTCTGCGCAGACAGCAGACAGGCGATCACCGTCTGCGTTGCGCGCCCTTTTAAGAGCATTTATTGTGCCTAAAAATTTTTACAAAATATTAAAAACCTTAAAGAAAAGGAAGGTGTTTGACTACTCACCGGTGGTCCTGCGTCTGCCGGCCACTGGTACACCTTGACGCACTCTCCAAGTTGTGCTTGCTCTCGTTGTGCTGCCATGGCTCTCTTCTTCTTCTCTCTTTTACTCTTTGTGGGTGAAAGTGACTTGTCCATGGGCCCCAATGGACTATTTATAGCCCTTTGGGACCCATTTCTTCCGTCGGTCTCCTCTTTTTCTATTCTGTTCCCCATTTCCCCTCCATTTTTCCTGGACACGTCGTGCAATTGGCCTACTTTCCCCTTTTTTTTGCCTTTTCAAGAAAATTTTATTAAAAAATTATATTTTTTCCTATTATTTTCTCGAGGGGGCACACTCCTCCGCTCTCGCTGCTGTAGGTTTTCTGAATCCTCTGGGGCATCTTTTTTTTTTTCTTTGACGCAATGTCACTTTTGACAATGCATGAAAGAGGGGCAAAATGTAGACGTCCAAAATTATTCTTCTATTAATTTAATTAATATTCCCATAACATTATAGTTAATTTTAATTAATTATATTTTTTATATTCTTCTATCTATTTAATTAAATTTATTTAATTAAATATGATTCATCTCCCTTAGTATTTAAATTTAATTTAAATACTATCCCTTTTAATGATCAAATCTTATTTAATACATTATCCCTCATTAATCCCCTTTTAAATAAATTTTTAATTTATTTATTCCTTCACATGACTTAAATTCTACTAAACCACAATTAATCCAAATTAATTTGGATTAAGCT
>MU226046.1:3462828-3488640 GCA_018584345.1 Thuja plicata
TTCACTTTTATGCCTCGTGTTGGTCAAAATTTTGACCAACACATAGTTGGTTGAAATTTCGACCAACACGGGATGTGTTGGTCAAAATTTTGACCAACACGGGCATAGAAGGAAAAAAAAAAGAAAATTTTAAAACCATTTTGCACTTTGGTCAAAAATTTTGGTCAAAATTTGGGTTTAAATCTACTAGTGAAAGTTGCAGCTTCTCAGTGAGTGTCATTAATATTATTAACAATAAAAATTATACTTGTATCTCTATATGTGAAATAATATATGTATACACAATAAATTGGTCAAAGCAAAAATAAGTCAAATACAAGCCATTTTGAATTAATGAAAATTAATAAATCAAATAATTAGGTAATTTAATTAATCATATAATTACATAGTTCATCAATTGATTAAACTCAATTCAATAAACCAATCATGGCTACAGTAATTAATTCTTTTGAATTAATCAAATCATAATATCCCTCACCTACTACTACATGATGAAAAATCACTTAACTAATGGGAAATGAGGAGAGTAAGCACATGGATTGCAAAAAGGCTTTTCTATCTTGACCACTCAATCTTAAGGATCAATCATGTCCCTCCAAATGAGACACCTCAACAAACACAACTCAACCTTGGCCCTAATCATGGTTAAATCAACTCAAATCAAACTCACCCCTACCCCTTGGTAAATCCTATAGGTAGGAGGCATAATTAGGTACAAATTACCACTTTACATCCACTTTGATTCCAAATTCATCTAATTCATTAAAACATCATAGTTATAGTCAATTTGCATCCACTATATTTGGACACAAAATTTTAATTTGATCTAGCAGCATCGTGTTAGTTTGTTTTTACATTGTGAAGATTGAACAACAACCCTTTCACTCTTTGATGTATTTTAAAGAGTAGCCAACTCCCAGTATTCAACCAAGACTAAAAAGGACCAACTAACAAGGACGCAGATCCATCCTTCTACGCTTTAGGTTCTGCAGTATCAAGGGGGGGGGACACCTTTCAATGCCTTCAATACTCTGTTTGGCATCAATCAGCAGAGATATCACAAAGGCTTCAACATGACTAGGAGATACTAGATGATCGGATAATCACCCATTGAACATTGACCTTGAAGTGGAGCATGAGATTAGTACAATATAGCAAACCACATAAAACCTTTAGATATGTCAGAGTTTAAATTCAATTCATAGAACATAGCCAAGACTGATTTGTCATGTATCAACAAGAAATATATTGATTTCTAATCAGTGCCTTGTCCATTGGGCAATAATTCTAGTTCAAGAGCAGCATACAGAAACAAACTACTATCAAAGACTTAAAGCCATAAATACAAATGATATCAAACCATACACTGCTTATGCAAATCCTTATGCAGAATAGAAGAAACTTGTGTCATATCCATAGCTTTATTTAATCTGATTCTAAATCAGAACTAAGGACTAATAACACATACATAGATGAATCCATGCAATGAATCAAAAAATTCATAATCAAAATGAACAACATGGAGGAGAGACTTGAATCTGAGAAAACTTTGATTAAGTGTGATGAATCTTGCTTCTGTACCAATCTGATCTACAACATTTACCATTTCATCAATATGCAAAATATCTGAAAACACTTCTATTCTATCTGATAACACAACTGGAACAATCAAAAACTATATCCTAATGGAACCATAAGAAAACTAAAATCTCTTGGAGCCAGTACTCTGCAACTCATTGTGGAGGCCAAGAATTTGGAACCCTGTAACAATGGAAGAAATCTGCATAAGTAGCCAAAGCAAGAAAATCTCTAGATATTTTCTTGAAACACCACCTGTCCTCTCTGCTCTAACAAATTTTGAGCTGAGTCACTCTTCCCTCATTCTCTTCAAACTATTTTGATCCTACACTAAACTGATTGCAAAATCAGAATCCTTGTTTTGAGACCTTTCCAGTGATATATGATACTTGATATTTTGGACAAAAATTTCCCCCTGAATCATTTAAACATTCTCGTGCAAATAGTTTTAAATATTTCAAATTTTGAACTATAGTTTGCACATTATATATTAATTTTGATCTTTTAAATCCTTTTCATGCACAGACCAGAGTGAGCCCCACGTGCCATGTGACACCACCTGATTTGCTTGGAAATCCACCAAGGTGCCTACATGTCCTACTTGTGCCACATGGCACCCTCTGACTGGTACACAGGTCCAACTAAGTGTCTGCATCATCTGCCCTATGTTTGGCCCGCCACCTATCTCATTGCCATGTGTCATGTTGTCACAATGCCTCTATGGTAACTAGCATGAAAATTTTTGTTCAAGGCTTTGTGACAGCCATCCATTTTTGTCACCTCGGGGTGCATGCCATCTCGGATGACCTCTTGTGCGACTGCCACCTCATCGCCACATAGACGCCACTCAATCTGTTGTGTTGTTTCCCCTGCCACGTATTGGCCTAGCGCGATCCCTCTATGGTAACTAGCATGCAACTTTTGGATAGAGGCTTTGCACTGACTATCGATTTGATCTACCTCGAGATGTGCACCTAATCTGCAAGCCTCTATGCCACATCATCTGCCAAGTCACTCTTGCAGGTCCCACCAAAATTTGGTGTTTAGTCACCGAAGTCATTCTGGCATGGTTTTCGAGGCACCCATGCATGCGTGCACACACATAGCCTCTAGCTCTATCTTCAATTCACTATGTTTGGCCATTTGCTTATAAACATCTTGAAGTTTCCCTGCAGCATCAGTGTGGGATAAATATCCTTCATGTTTTAAAGCATTGCAAGCATTTTGCATCAAAATTGGTGGGACCCACCGCGCACTAAGTCTTCAAGCCTGCACACCCTTCAAGAGCTTCAACTCTTTGCTTCGAAATACAAACTGAGTATCATTCTTAATAAACATCAAAATATACCATCTTCCCATGCATGTGGGATAATGTCATTTATTTAAAACTTCAAAATGAACTCTATCCTACGCAGCATACTTACCAAATGCATTTGTAATAAAAAAAACTTTTTTTTAAAAAATGTGCTAGTTCACTCAAAATTACACGGGCTTCCTCATGGTTTAATGCAGCTCTATGTTTGAGATAATGCGCAGCTCCCCATTGCGCAAACCATCCTAATATTTTAACATGCCAAATCATTTTCTTGGGATTTTTTAAAGTGTTTTATACTCTTCCAGCGTTGGCTCTTTATTTGCAATACCATTGTTTAAACAGTTTTAAAAGAACTCCTTCATTGCCAGTGAAAATCTCCTCTTTTTGTTTCAGTACAGACTTCAATTTGCAGCACAATCCACCCTTTGTCCCCTACGCAAGTTTTAAACAACTGGAAATTGCTAATTAGTTTGTTCAAAACTCCTCCTTCAGCATACTACGCAGGAACTCCAACTAGTATTTGATTGAAACTTATTTGCACCTCCTCCATGTGCTGTGCTGGCAGCTTCTTCTTCTATATATTTTCATAGACCTCTAATTTCATGTATTTTTTATGGTTTTGGTTTCACTTTGTGTTGTGTGGCCTGCTAATGGTATTATGCAGCCTCTGCTCCAGAGTCCACGCAACTTCCTACCAAAACTCTCGCATCCTCCTTCATTTGTCATTCCATGTTTTTGAAAATAAACTTCCAAATCCCTACCCAAAGTCAATGCAAGAACTAGAATTTGAATTGGTTTTTAATGTTTTAAAGAAACATTGCCTCCTCAAATGTCTAGCACTGGCTTTTGTATATTGCTTGGCTATTGCAATGAGTTTTATACTTTCCATGTATATTGGTATTTGCTTTGTAGTTTTAATGTTTTTTACAATATTTACCATGCGCGGACCTCCATTGGTGATGTCTTCAAATGTTTTTTGTTTATGCTGTGTGGGAACTCCTCCCTTTGCTTTAAACATGCCTCTTATTCAATCAATAAATTCATTGCCACCATAGTAACTCTTTCCAGGAAGACCTTCTGAATACTTATCTTGTTAGGCATGATCCCATAGCTTCCATCATTTCCCGAGATGTAAAATTCTCAGAAGCAATAAGCTCCAAGCCTTTAAAATGGCATCACTTTTCTTGTTCAATAATTGCATACACTTCAGGATCAAATTCACTCAAACTAGGATCCACAAAGTTGTGCTTGGTCTCAGAAATCTTGGATAATTGTGTTGGACCAGAAGATGGAACACTTCCAGTAACCCAACTTGCTCTTATGTAAAAAGATCTACAAGATGGATAGGCCATGCCATTTCCTCCTTTTCTACATTTCCTCTGGTAGGAAACTCCATGTGATTTTTGTGCTTGTGGCATGATGCTTGAGTTTCTAGTCCAAACAGAATTGCCCAAAATACCCATTCTCGCCACTTCAATGCCCATGATAATCTATATTGAATATTAGCAATAGTTCAATTTACTTCTCCATTTCAACCTATAATATGTTTGATGAACTTCAAATTACATTCATTTTCACTACTTTCCAAGACTTTATACCGGTGTGAACTAGTCATATAACAACTAGCCTCAGAAACTAGCTTAAAAAACTGACGAAATCGGGTAACCAGAATGTGGCATTGGGCACACACATTCCATGGCTGACATTATTCCATATTGCAAAGAGACACTTGATGAAACCAAATAGGCCAAAATATTTTAATCATCCAAGTTTCCTCTTCATAACAATTCTGCAAACTACCCCGTCAAAAACAATGAAATGCATCTGGTTCCAACTTTGAAAACAAGTCAAGCAACCTCCTGAAAACCCGAGCTTCTAGATATTGTAAGTATGCTATATGGAGAGTATGGATCTATAAGGATGACTCGTGATGATCAACCGGTCACATTTGGTAGACCCTAGAAACTAGCCACTTGGAACTTACATAAAAGAACAAATGAGAAATAACGATTTCTGCAAATGAAAAGAATCTGGATAAGCATGCATACGAAACCCTCAGAACCTGAGACCTTGTAAACATGAAGTAAATTTGGTCTACAATAGAGGAGCATAATTTTTCCTAATATTACCAATCACAGTGTTCAAGACGTAACATCATGAATAGGGCCTCCGACTAAACTGTGCAACTGATCTGCATTAAATTGTTAGAAACTGCAAACAGAATCAGATTGGAAAACTGGGAAAATGGATTCATCATGGCTTTAAAATCTTCATGGTAGCACATTTACATGCCTAAAATACAGGGTAGCATTCAATTTTCCATTCCATTCAACCGGTTGTAAACTTGTAAGACCTCAAAGTAGGTCATTCTACAACTCTGCACTTCACACTCTGAGAATCAACATTAATTGCAAATGGAATGACTTTGGAAAAATGTGCAAATGAACTCATGGGGGTCTGAAAATGGAAACATAGCTTCTCTCTCATGCCTAAAAAATGTCAGACCCATCCTTATATCATGACACCCTGTCAGGTCAAAGATGCAAGTATGCAAAGTAAGTCATTTACTATAACCAGACAATATGCAGAATGCAGATTTAGGTGAACACCTCTAAACAACTATCTTCGAAACTCATCAAATCTGAATTCTGAAAGTTTTGAATCATTTCATCTACCCCATGATATTTTTTTAACATGTTCCCCAATCGGTATCTTATAAAAATCACCAGGTCACATTTTACTTGCATTTCAAGTAGGCTTCTTCAAAAAGTTTTTAGGGGTACTGACCTTGCCTTAGAGAAAATTTTGAATTGGTCACTCCAAATTTGTGCCAAATTTGAGAGTACCAACACATCGTAATGGAAAATTTTGTTGAATCTTTAGGAGGATTTGAACATCTAGATTAGCCTAATTTGCATCAATTCATGTAGCTTCGCATCATTTCATCATTTTAGATCATAAATACTCTCGTTCTAGGGGTTGTCACTTTAGGATTGCTTTGCAACTAAGAGCATTATTTTAGTCCTTCTAGCTAGAGATCCATGAGACACTCTTAATTCCTTCAATTTAAATGTTAATGAGCCTAGATCTATTAAATTTGAGTTGATAATTGTGATTAAACTAATGTTTCATGCAGGTTTTTGAATTATAAGTTTACACACAATATGAAATGCCTGACTTTATCAAAAATAGTATTAGCATGCAGCTCCACACTAAGAAGTGCCTCCTTCCAATTTAATTTATGTTCAAAGATAGTTGGTAAATCATTAAAAATTGAATTCCACTATTTATCAACAAACTGACATCTCCAAAAGATATGCTTCAAATTTTCAAACCTTTGACATGATAGACAATTAAGTGTGTGTACCATCATACATTTCATCCTACCTGCAATGGGAAGTTTGCAATCTAGAATTTTCCAAGCATTTAATTGTGCATTTGATTTAACTTTTGATTTCCATATTTGAGTGGATAATTTTGACCAAGAGTTTTCATTAAACTTGCAATTCTACTTGGAATTCAATCGATACCTCAAGGGAAAATTTGGAAGTTGTTGCAAAAAGACTTTTTTAATGGAAAAAAATTAAAAAGGATTTGATGACAGCCATAATCAGTCCCTGTAGAAGTTACAATGGATAGGTGTACATAATTTCATGGTTAGTTCTAGTGCCACTAATGACTGAACAAAAATCAGAAAGACCTTATTTTTATTATTTAAATTGAATTGATCTTTAATACAACACCATGGCATCAAAATTGTAGCATTAAAATCCTAAACATCTCCAACATTATGAATACCTTTTCTGAAAATGGCATAGGATTGTTTTGATGAACTATAAACTTATTGAATGTTTGAAGATGATAAGTTGATGATCACCGAGCTATGGAAAGTAAATGCAAGACATTAAATCAGTTAATGTATTATATTTTCATTGATGTCAACTTTATATAATCTGATTGGTCATATAGATGTTGTCATAGACTTCAAGAAACCAAAGAGATAAAGTTTATTTTATCGGTAAACATAAAAAGTCAGTGTACATCGAGTGACAATAAACACCGACGGACAGAGAACCCCGAGTAGTCACAGTGTAAATAGAGCACCGCAACACCAAGCACAACTAAATTGAACCCCGAGAAGAATTGAAGGTGATGTTCGAGGACAACTGAAGTTTTTCACCGATCAGAACTAGAGTTAGTAAATGACAAAACACTTAGCTGGTAGGAGTTATAATTAGAATTAACTAATTGATTACTTTGTTTTCATCAACTAGTTGAACTGAAGATTTAAAGCTAGTTTTATTCACAGTTGTCAAGGAGAAATCTATGGAGTAAAACTAATGCTAGGCATTAAAGATTAAAGAAATGCATGGCCAGATTTGTGGATCAAGAAAGCTATCTACGTCAAGAACAAGAAAGATAAGGAATGAAAATGGTGAAATCATGTCTATATAAAGAGACAAGTAATTCATTATCAAAAAGAGGAATGCTAAGTATAATTTTGGTGAAGATAGAAGTCTTCATGTAGATCTGATCATATAGGCTGAAGAATAGAGCCAAGAATTCTGTAGACACCGAGCAACAGTGAAGCAACGACATTCACCGAGCAGGAAGAACGAGGGGAGAAAAGGAACAGAAGAGAATATTGATCAAAAAGGTATTATGGACTTACAATAGATATGAAAATATGCAAAGTAAAGTTGGATTATTGAATAGATCATTTATTGTTTCAGTTTAACCATTGATTCAAAAAATATCTTAACCGAGTGGGATTCAACAGTCCTTAATGTTTTGAGATACTCAAGAGTACCAAAGGTTTTTCTAGTTGACAGCATAGTGAATGCCCAAGGTCAAAATACTAACCAGTGGTTTTAAATCCTCTAACAAGGTCGCACTTAATAGTGTGGTTGTAACCTTTAATAGGTTGGCTCTTCACCGAGCTCACTTCAGATTAGTGAAAATTTTGGGTTACCAATCCCAAGTGGTTTTTCCCTTAACAGGGTTTCCACGTTAAAAATCCATGTGTCAAATGTGTATATGGTTCATTGCTTTGATGTTTTTCTTTACACATTACTAAAATAGGATTGGTTGGTAAACACTAATTTTATTTACTAATATTCGGTAAAGGCTAGGAAAAGATAAACTATTACTCGGTAAAACTTAAGAAAAGGATAAACAGTATATTCACTGAGTAGCATATATTTGATAAGATTACTCAATGGTATACATCTTGTACGACTGAAGATAACTAGAGGTTTTATATATGTGATTTAAGTTTTGGTTGGATTATTGGATTAATTTTTGGGGCCACTGATTCACCACCCCCCCTCCTCTCAGTTATTCTGACAATTGGTATCAGAGCTAGTGTTCTTGAAGAGAGTTTAAAGACTCAAGCTAAATATCACAAGATGAGTAAAAGGGATGCGCCTAAGTTGAACAAAGACAACTTTGCATCATGGAAAAGCAAGATAAGGCTCCACCTATCATGTATTGGAAATGATGTCACATAGTACTTGGATACTGAATTTTTTTTACCTATTGGAGCTCTGACAGTTGATCAATTGAGAGAGAAACATGAACACAATTCTATAATGATAGAACTTGCTTCCTCACTCTCCGATGTTGAATTTGAAGATGTCAAATCATGCACTACTGCAAAGCAAATGTGGGACAAACTTAAGCTATTACATGGAGGAGATAAAAATGTGCTAAGGGCTAAGTTTGAAAGCCTAAGAGGAAAGTTTGATGACCTAAGAATGAAAGAAGGTGAAAACATCACTTAGTACAGTAGCAGAATCAAGGAGGTTGTCAATTCTATCTAAGGAGTAGGAGGTGTACTTGAAGAAGAAACAGTGGTAAGTAAAATTTTGAGAACCTTATTACATGTTTATGCTATTAGAGTATCTACAATTCAATAAATGAGAGTAGTAGAAAATAAAAATGTTACTCTAGATATTTTGATTGGCAGACTTATTTCATTTGAGATGAATAACTTTGACAACAGTGTCTTACTAACTATTGAGTCTGCATTCAAATCTTCTCTGAAAATAAGTAAATCAAGTCATAAACACACTATGAGAAATGATAGTGAAAGTGATAATGATGAACAAAGATCTGAACCGGTACTTGCCAAGTATGTTAGAAGACACCATCCATAGGACCAAATCATAGGAGATAAAAGAGATGGAATGAGAAAAAGAAGTAAGTCACTAAACACTAGATGTTTGATTTGTGATTTTGAGCCTAAATCTATCAATACTGCACTTGAGAATCAAGAATGGGTTAGTGCTATGAATGAAGAGATTGAACAGATTGAGAAGAACAGAACATGGACATTAGTACCTAGACCGAGTAACCAAATTGTCATTGGCACCAAATGGATATTCAGATACAAACTGATTAAGAATGGAGAAGTCACAAGGAAAAAAGCAAGACTGGTATGCAAAGGGTGTGTACAAGAAGAAGGTATTGACTATGGAGAAACCTTTGCACCCATTGCTAGGATAGAAGGTTTAAGAATTCTACTTGCTTACACTTCTTACAAAGGATTTAAAGTATACCAAATGGATGTTAAATCTATATTTCTGATTGGAATACTAGAAGAAGTATACATTGAACAACCAGAAGGGTTTGTTGATCCTAACAAGAGAAACATGGTTTGTAGACTACACAAAACCTTGTATGGATTGAAACAAGCACCAAGGGCATGGTATGAAATATTTCACTCTTATCTCATTAGTATTGGATTTATAGGAACAAGTGATAACAGTAATCTATATTTAAAAGGAGATACTAATGATAAAATTTTGATTGCTAAGATATTTGTTGATGATATCATATTTGGAGGTAATGATATGTTATGAAAATCATTTGCTGATGAAATGAGAAAAGAGTTTGTGATGTCAATGTTTGGGGAGATCAAATTTTTTCTTGGTCTACCAATTCTACAACAGGATGCAGGCATCTACATCACACAATCTAAATACATCAAGGAAGTTTTGAAGATATTCAAAATGGAGGACTCCAAACCAGTTGGAACACCTATGGAAACTGGATGCAAAATGATAAAGGAAGATAAGAAAACTGAGGTAAATCATACCTTATATAGATATATGATTCGCAAAATAATGTATGTTGTACATACTAGACTAGATATAGCATATGCAGTTGGTATAGTTGCAAGATTCTCTGCTAATCCCAAGGAATGACACATGACTACTACCAAAAGAATTCTGAGATATCTAAAGAATAACAAAGACTACGGTATGCGGTATAATAAAGAAGGCAAATTTAAGCTGCAATTCTATACAGATGGTGATTGGGCTAGAAACATAGATGACAAAAAGAGCACAATAGGAGGAGCATTCCTTATGGGTGAAAGACTTGTCACATGGATAAGTAAAAAGCAAGGATGCATATCACAATCAACTGTAGAAGCAGAATATGTGGTTGCTTCTGCAAATTTCTCCAACATTGCATGGATCAAGCAACTATTGAAAGGTATGAATATGGAAATCCTTGATCTAGTGATTATCTATTGTGATAATACAAGTGCTATCAACATTTCAAAGAACCCTTTGATGCATGCTAAGACAAAGCACATTGCTATTAAGCATCATTACTTGAGGGAACAAGTACAAGAGAAAGAAGTGATACTAGAATATGTACAATCCAAAGAAAAATTAGCAGACATATTCACAAAGCCATTGCCAAAAGATACATTTGAGTACCCAAGGAAGAGACTAGGGGTCTGACCCTTGTATACTAGTCACTAAGTTGACTAAGAGACTGCATCGGCCTACACATTATCAGAAGATCATTCATTTTGATACAAGTTAAGATATGGACTACAATAATATATCAATACAAGAAGGTACTTATCAGAATTGAACACCAGAGAAATTGTTGGCTACTACAGAGTTGTATTATTGATAGGAGAGAGATATTTTTTTTGGGCATTATTGTCAAAGGGAGAGATGTACTCAATGAATATATCCATATGAAATATCCATCAAAGAGAAGAAATTGTCAAAGGGAGAGAAATGAAATATCCATCAGTGAAAAGAACATCAGTCAAAGGGAGAGAAATATCCAAGAAAGATTTAAAGAAAAAACTATCCATCTAAAGGAGAGAATTGAAGGAAAGTTAATATTGTACATCTATCCAGTGAAGGGAATAAAGAATGAAGAAAGCACTCTGCAAGAATCAAATCTAAGCTATAAGAGCTTACCGAGAGTCAGATATTGGTATTGGTTATAGAAAAATAAGTTTGGTATGATATGGCATATTTTATATTGTTTTGATAAGTATGTTGCCATCAATATCAAAGGGAGAGATTGATGAACTATAAACTAATTAAATGTTTGAAGATGATAATTTGATGATCACCGAGCTACAGAAAGTAAATGTAAGACATTAAATTAGTTAATGTATTGTATTGTCATTGATGTCAACTTGATATAATTTGATTGGTCATATACATATTGTCATAGACTTCAAGAAAACAAAGAGATAAAGTTTATGTTATCAATAAACATAAAAATCTAATGTACACCAAGTGACAGTAAACAATGACTGACAGTGCATACCGATGGACAGAGAACCCTGAGTAGTCACACTATAAACCAAGCACCACAACACTGAGCATAACTAAATTGAGCCCTAAGAAGAATTGAAGGTGATGCCCGAGGACAAATGAAGTCTTTCACCGATTAGAACTAGAGTTAGGAAATGACAAAACACTTAGCTGGCAGGAGCCATAATTAGAGTTAACTGATTGATTACTTAGTTTTCATCGACCAGTTGAACTGAAGATTTAAAGTTAGTTTTATTCACAGTTGTCAAGGATAAATCTATAGAATAAAACTAAAGCTATGCTTTAAAGATTAAAGAAATGCATGGCGAGATTTGCGGATCAAGAAAGCTATCTACGTCAAGAACAAGAAAGACAAGGAATGAAAATGGTGAAATCATGTCTATATAAGGAGACAAGTAATTCGTTATCAAAAATATGAATGCTAAGTATAATTATGGTGAAGATAGAAGTCTTCATGTAGATCTAATCATACAGGCTGAATAAAAGAGCCAAGAATTCTACAGACATCGAGCAACAGAGAAGCAACAGCATTCACCGAGAAGGAAGGACAAGGAGGGGAGAAAAGGAACATAAGAGAATATTGATCAGAAATGTATTATGGACTTATAATAGATCTTAAAATCTACAAAGTAAAGTATTATTGAACAGATCATTTACTGTTTTAGTTTAACCATTGATTTAAAAAATATCTTAACCAAGTGGGATTTAACAATCCTTAATGTATTGAGATACTCAAGCGTATCAAAAGGTTTTTCTTTTTGACAACATAGTGAATGCCCAAGGTCAAAAGACTGAGCAATGGTTTTAATGTCATGCCCAAATTTTACGTCTAAAAAATACAACTTTTTTTTTGAATAGCAATAAAATGAGTGTTGGTTATAGTTGTGAGGTTTCCAAGTTCACTATCCAGTTACAAAGTTTACAAAGTTAGTGGTAAGAGTTGTTATTTGGGTCAAGGGGAGTCATGATCACATATCAACATCCCTCAACCCATTTGTTAGTAACCTAAGTTAAATTGCTAAAATTCACAAGGTAGGTTCTTTGCCCTAATTGCATCTTGAGAAAAGAATATAAACTAACAAATGGTTAACCAACTTGTTAGTCTAATCGCCCATTTGGACAAGAGTTTTATAAGTCCTATAAATTAACATTGAAAGTGGTTGATAAAAAAAAAACCCCTATTTTCTCTTTTACTAGAGTTTGCAGATGGTGAAATATTTGTTTAAAATGATCAATAGTGTTATCTCTCTCTTTTCAATGTAGAGTATTAAAGTTCAAAATTCCTAGATTAATTCTATAATTTAAAATTCTAATATCTACTATTTCATTAATACAATAACAAATTTAATCCAACAGTTCAACTATGTAATTACTATATATCCTAGTATCATTAATATAGAATACGTTATTTAATTCATGTTTCATTGAAGGTTTTAAATTTTATTTAACAAAAATATATGATTAGAATAGTTTTATTTGAAATCATTGTTATTTCTTTCTTAATTAAAACTCTTTACAAACAGTCACTAAGTAAACTCCTAACATTAATCACTTAAAAAAAATCATCTATAAGTATTATCAATCATTTAAATACATCTTCACGTGTTTTGTAAAATTTCTAATTTAATTTCAATCCACGAGTTCCTAATCATATTCATTTAAAATTTAATAAGTTAATCATTGAAGTCACTTTTAAAGGTGTATGGTTAAAATAGTTTACTTAATTAATATTCAAGAAATCCCCATAAACTAAGTTTAATATTGAGTCATCAATCATTGATTTAATAATCCAATTAACCCTTATTTTCTAACACCTATCTTTTTAATATAATAGTCATTTAATTATTATTAGAATGTTCCTCAATAATTAAATTTAACTATTTAGATTATAATGCCCCACATTTAATTTCTTTTTTTTTTAAGTTTAAAACAATGAGTTGATAAAATAGTTCAAGTTATTCTATTGTGCACCAAAAATAAATTAACATCCTGAAATTTTTTTTAATGGGAGAATTTAATTAATATCATACCATTTAATATTCCTTAATAATTGCAACTAATATAAGTTACAAAAATGTATAACTCTTTACCTAATTTCTAATAAAATTTCACTCTAAGATTATCTCACCATTAAACATTTAACAAAAAGCATCTATACGCAAAATTAATGGCTATATATATATTCTTTAAATGTTTCATTAAATACTTAGTTTTAGTTCTATTTTATAAGTTTCTAATTTTTCTACACTTAAAAATCTAATAAATTAATCATTAAATTACTCTTAAAAAGACTAGTTTGAATATCTATATCCAATTAAATTAGCAACTCACACATATTAACTTAATAATAATCCTATGAAATAATACAACTAGAAAAGCCATACATTAAGAAAAATCGCTTCTTAAAAGAAAAATAAAATAAAATAAAAGACATCAAATAATGCAAGTTACTAGTTTTCATTTAAATCAACAAATAAATCTCATTCACTAAATTCTCAATAAAAGTCTCAAATTAAAAGAAACAATAAACTATAATTATTAATTAAGCCCAAGTGGTGAAATTAAGAAGATGATTTAATATTAATTGAGACTAAATAAAATTCCCTCCTAAAAGTAATTTTTAAACTTCCCACTTAAAACAATGTTTTAAAACAAAGAATAAAAGTCAACCCGTCTTGCACAACCCTAACCCTAATTTGAAATTAGGGTTAAGGGGCAAAACTACAACCCTAAAATAAAACTTTCATTTTACTCTTCCTCTTTCTTATTTTTCACTTCTAAACCCTAGTTCTTGTTTTCTCTTTTTTGTGTTTATTTCTTCTTGATGTATGTTGCAGGCATGAAGAATGGTGGAACAAACATGGAGATGCAAAATCTATCTTTATATACATAATAATGTATATACATTATTATTATTATTATTATATATATATATATATATATATTATTGTGATAAGAATATCAATTGAAACCTAACATTTTTTTTTTGCGGGTTTAAATGTGTTATTATGGGGGCTGCGAAACTATGTATTTATTGTTACATATTTTCACTGTCTTTTTGAAAAAGGTTTTCAAATGCTTGTAGTTGTGCACAGGGGTCTGTTGTTGTGGGGGTTACCCATGTTTTATTTTTATTTATTTATGCAAGTGTGGGGGATGTGGCTACTATGGCAAGTCGTGACCGCCCCACCCATAGTCCATGGCTTACAACTGTGGATGTGGAGTGGAGGCTATAGCCGCCATGGGGGCCAAAATGGCTCCCACCGCCACTCCCCTACCAAACCGCGCACGGCTGTGTAAAACAACCCGCCACAAATTTGTTTAAAAAGATCTTTTTTTTAAGTTTTAGCACCATTAAAAATTGTTTATATATATTTATATTGTTGTTTTTATTTTTATTTTTAAAATAGTAAAAGAGCACTTAAAAAATAAAAATACACATATATATACATGTGCAAATAGTTCTCTGCATTAAAATGACAGTAATTTATATATGTGAATAAATCCAAACATAAACTTATATATGTGAATAAATACAAATAGATACCTAATTTAAACATATGAGATTACATTTAGTTAAAAAAATCAGACAGCATCTAAAATAAGAATAGTTACACATCTTCTTATAAGCAACTTTTAAAGGAAGCATACACAAATGCACATAAAAAATTTCTTTCAAATATGCTCATACAAATATGAATGAGATAATACATCAAATAGTTCATTTGCAAATTTTTTTTTCCTCTTAAATCCACTATTCATAAATTTACAAGGCTTTCTCTTTCTCAAATGAAGATTCTCAATACTAATACAAAAATCTTTTTACTACTTTACATAGACATTTCAATGCTTTCCTTTTTCTCAAAACAAGATTTTAAAACATTAGCCTCATAGGCTATTTTATAGGCAAACAAAAGAATGTGCAATTCTCATTTTATTTCAAACTTTACTCTTCTTCCTTCAAGGAACCAAATGCATCCAAAAATCTACAAAAGAAATTTTGAAAAGACCATGGGATGCTCACCTCCCAGCCTAGGCCTCTAAGAGGCCACCCCCAAGCTTGGGGAACAAAACAAAGGTAGGAAACACACATGCAAGAAATAACAAAGATTAGAAAATAAAAATACACAAAAATTTTCCAACCATGGCTGTCACAATGGGTCACATATTGACCCAACAATGGGGTGAAGTGGACCAAGTACCCAAGGGGAGAAAGCCATCCAAAGCAAGAAACAAAACAGCCTTCACAAGGCATTAAAGACTACATCTTCTCATCTCCTTCCAAGTGCACAACACATATACTAATGTGAAAGGTTTGCTTAAAACAAGTAATTTGAAAAATCAACATAATGCTACTACCAATATGAAAAAACAAGTGAATACAACAAGCACAAAATGTTAGTGCCACCAACCTAGATCCAAGCTTAAGGAAAAAAATTTAATGAAGAGCTCTCTCCTTCCTAAGTCTCCTTCTCCAAGATTCTCCAAAATTGGCAATGTCTGTAAGATAGAGAGTGGGTGTTCAAACTCTCCAACATGGAGAGTCACCACTAAAAAGGCCACTAGAAACTCATGGGGAAAGGGGAAGCCTCACATAGGTCTCTCTTCCCTAAGTCTCTTACAGCTTTCTAAAATTGGATCCAAAAAGGGAAAACTCAAAAAGGTAAGTAAGGTCTTTGCATCAAAATGGAAGAGTGGTCTATCCAAGATCAAGCCTCCCAAGAGTTGATTTTCGTCCAACTTGAAAAACCAACTTTTGGAAGGGTCTCTTGGCCAACCAAAGGTTATCTTAGGGTTATAATGACCCTTACCCATAGGTATAACAAGTGGGCTACCTAAAAATGACACTAACACACCCCTAGACACTTTTCTAACCCCAAAAATGTCCACTAAAAGCATACTCACGAAATTACATTGAAGTGACCTCACCTCCAACTCTCTAATCAAGGAAAAATACATGGGGATCTACTTGGTACTATCCTAGGTAGATGGACACCCAATCCCCTTGTGGATATGTCATGGTCTTAAGTACATTCACAAGTGTCAAGTGACGCACACAAACATTTACACATCACTAGACCCATGTCATATCCACTTGGGCACAAACACAAGAAAATAAAATATGAAAATAAGATTTAAGAACTAAATTCCAACAATCAAACATTTACGTCCACAAATTAAATTAGATTCAATGAGGTCTTGTCTCTCATTAGACGCAACCTTGGTTTAAACTGAGTTTACATATACCTATGTTTGGCTCCCTAATTTTATTACCATGGTATTATTCCCTGCACACTAAATCCAAATATCAGTAGTTCAAGAAATATAATATACATCATAATGAAATATACATTATTCAAAGCCTTTATGAAATATATACAAACTCAATTTAACTCCTAATATCATATGCATTTATAAAATCATTTAAGTATTTAACTTTCATTTTCTAATAGAAATCACATTGCATCATAACTAAATCAAATCATAATTTTCTTATAAATCACCTAAGCATATATAATCCACTGCATATTCATTAAATCTAAATAACTATAAATGAAAAATAATAATAATTATATCATAAAACTAATCATCATGAGCATCATAAGATACTGTGCATCTAGAGGAGAAATGATCAAATCCAGTCTAATCAAATAAAGTATAAATCCATAATGTATCATACTGAATTCACATAAAGGCCTTTCGCCAGATTTAAACAACATCAAAAACTCATCTCAAATATTCCTATCTTAACAGGATTTCACAACGCATCCCAAGTCTAAGGCAGTTCACCTAACTCAAGTAGACATAGATCGACCTGAGGTACAATCTCACAAGGGTGCTACCTAGTCATACTGCAATAATAACTCAATCTACACCTCTCAGAATTTCAATCATAAAAGGGAAATGAGGGAGGCTCTACATCATCCCCCCCAAGGACTAGGCTTACTCCTAGAAGCCGATGCACTAAATCAAAGGTAACGCATCAAGGTGCGATGACTATATATGAACCAAATGTGAGTACACAAATAGAGGTTTCCTAACCCATAAGTTTAATGTTAGCTAAGGAATTTACCACACAAATAGAGGTTTCCCAACATTTGAATATGGGCTCTATTAGGTACATGGATCAGATGACCTATCCCTAAAATTTGGGATGAGGGTTGAAGTTTATTCGGGAGGGTGTCCTTGATCCCTTCCAAAACCTTTGTCTGCATCCCACATGTAATGAGGACACGTCCTCATTCTCATTTACTTTCTGCATGTTAATAGCATAACTAAGGGTTTCCTACCCAACCATATTTATACTCCTAGGTGAAGCGTCACAGTTTGCAAGGTTCCTAGTGTTGAACCTCGCTTTGATACCAAGATGTCATGCCCAAATTTTACGTCTAAAAAATGCAACTTTTTTTTTAATTGCAATAAAATGAGTGTTGGTTATAGTTGCGAGGTTTCCAAATTCACTATCCAATTACAAAGTTTACAAAGTTAGTGGTAAGAGTTGTTATTAGGGTCAAGGTGAATCATGATCATATGTCAACATCCCTCAACCCATTTGTTAGTAACCTAAGTTAAATTGCTAAAATTCACAAGGTAAGTTCTTTGCCCTAATTGCATCTTGAGAAAAGAATATAAACTAACAAATGGTTAACCAACTCGTTATTCTAATCGCTCATTTGGACAGGAGTTTTATAAGTCCTATAAATTAACATTGAAAGAGGTTGATAAAAAACAACCTAATTTCTCTTTTACTAGAATTTGCAGATGGTGAAATATTTGGTTAAAATGATTAATAGTGTTATCTCTCTCTTTTCAATGTAGAGTATTAAAGTTCAAAATTCACAGATTAAATCTATAGTTTAAAATTCTAATATCTACTATTCCATTAATACAATAACAAATTTAATCCAACAGTTCAACTATGTAATTACTATATTCTAGTATCATTAATATAGAATACGTTATTTAATTCATGTTTCATTGAATTTTTTAAATTGTATTTAACAAAAATATATGACTAGAATAGTTTTATTTGAAATCATTGTTATTTCTTTCTTAATTAAAACTCTTTACTAACAGTCACTAAGTAAACTCCTAACATTAATCACTTAAAAAAAATCATCTATAAGTATTATCAATCATTTAAATACATTTTCACGTGTTTTGTAAAATTTCTAATTTAATTTCAATCCACAAGTTCCTAATCATATTCATTTAAAATTTAATAAGTTAATCATTGAAGTCACTTTTAAAGGTGTATGGTTAAATTAGTTTGCTTAATTAATACTCAAGAAATCCCCATAAACTAAGCTTAATATTGAGTCATCAATCATTGATTTAATAATCCAATTAACCCTTATTTTCTAACACCTATCTTTTTAATATAATAATCACTTAATTATTATTAGAAAATAAATTGACATCTTGAAATTTGTTTTAATGGAAGAATTTAATTAATAGCATACCATTTAATATTCCTTAATAATTGCAACTAATATAAGTTACAAAAATGTATAACTCTTTACCTAATTTCTAATAAAATTTCACTCTAAGATTATCTCACCATTAAACATTTAACAAAAAGCATCTATATGCAAAATTAATGGCTATATATATTTTCTTTAAATGTTTTATTGAACACTTAGTTTTAGTTCTATTTTATAAGTTCCTAATTTTTCTACACTTAAAAATCTAATAAATTAATCATTAAATTACTCTTAAAAAGACTAGTTTGAATATCTATATGCAATTAAATTAGCAACTCACACATATTAACTTAATAATAATCCTATGAAATAATACAACCAAAAAAGTCATACATTAAGAAAAATCACTTCTTAAAAGAAAAATAAAATAAAATAAAAGACATTAAATTCATTAAATAATGCAAGTTACTAGTTTTCATTTAAATCAACAAATAAATCTCATTCACTAAATTCTCAATAAAAGTCTCAAATTAAAAGAAACAATAAACTATAATTATTAATTAGCCTAAGTGGTGAAATTAAGAAGATAATTTAATATTAATTGGGACCAAATAAAATTCCCTCCTAAAAGTAATTTTTAAACTTCCCACTTAAAACAATGTTTTAAAACAAAGAATAAAACTCAACCCATTTTGCACAACCCTAACCCTAATTCAAAATTAGCGTTAAGGGGCAAGACTACAACCCTAAAATAAAACTTTCATTTTACTCTTCCTCTTTCTTATTTTTCTCTTCTAAACCCTAGTTCTTGTTTTCTCCTTTTTGTGTTTATTTCTTCTTGATGTATGTTGCAGGTATGAAGAATGGTAGAGCAAACATGGAGATGCAAAATATATCTTTATATCTAAATGTATATATATTATTATGTATATACATTTTTATATAAAATATATTATTAAGATAAGAATATCAACTGAAACCCTACATTTGTTTTTTGCAGGTTTAAATGTGCTATTATGGGGGTTGCAAAACTATGTATTTATTGTTACATATTTTCATTGTCTTTTTCAAAAAGGTTTTCAAACACTTGTAGTTGTGCACAGGGGTCTGTTGTTGTGGGGGTTACCCATGTTTTATTTTTATTTATTTATTCAAGTGTGGGGGACGTAGCTGCTGTGGCGAGTCGTGACCGCCCCGCCCACAGTCTACAACTTACAGTCGTGGCTATGGAGTGGGGGCCATGGCCGCCACGGGGGCCAAAATGGCTCCCGCCGCATCTCCCCTACCAGACCACGCACGGCTGTGTAAAACAGCCCGCCACAAATTTGTTTAAAAAGTGTTAGAATGAATTTAGAATAACTGAAAGGGGGTGAATCAGTTATCCATAGGTCTAGATGTGCCCATTAAAACTTTATACCAAATTAAACAACTCATATCTGCTCGGCAGTGATAGCATAATTCAACAATATAAGTATGTAGTTTACTATTTAGATGAAATAATCTTGCTAAAACTTAACAGTAAAACACAATATAAACATTCACACAAGTTGACACTATTAATTAACGTGGAAAACCAATTTGGGAAAAACCACCAATAACATGCTATCAAGTTTTCACTCTTCTGAAGTGATGCCCTGTTAAGAGCCAACCCTATTAAAGGTTACAAAACACATTGCTAAATGTGGCCTGGTTAAAGGATTTAAACACCCTGTCAGGAGTGGCCTTGTTAGAGGACTTAGAACATTCCAATTTGAATGTCACCTTGGTTAAAGGATTTATACAATAACTATTAGTTCAACCTGGTTAAAGGATTTCAACTGATACAATGGTTAGAAAGTAATCAGCAATTTTTGATATGATTCATGAAACTTACTTTGCAATCCAGATCCAATTCAGATCTAATGCTAATTCTTTGAGTGGCCTTCATTCTCATCTCAAACTCCAGATCTACTTGGTAACTCATCAAGCAATCTCTCTTTTCTTCTCTACTCAGCCTTCTTTTCTTAGATCTTGCCAATCAGTCAATTAACCATGCAATCCAATTGCATACTCTGCATACACAGCTATCTTCACTCACCTCATGAACAACCCCTTGAGGTTATCATATACCTCTCCAACTAGGTCAGATACATCTTTTGCCGCTTAATCAAGATCGTAGATCTTAGGTTAGGTCAGATCCAATGGATCTTTCCATCATTATATTTAATTTATTTCTCCAATATAATCACCAATTAAATATTTGATCCATGCATTAATTACGGTTACTCATGCATTTACATAGTGTAGATCAAACGTGCTTAACCTTAATTAACTTTACATATCCCAATAAAATCAACTATGTCGGCCAAAGATATTAAATCTCATCAATCATCAAAATACTGCTGCTCAGCCGACACAAAACTTGCTCGGCAATTTACTAACGCTCGGCACATACAAGAAAATATGCTCAGCAGACACTAGTGCTCGGCTGACACAAAAACTTGCTCGGCATAAATTGTTCTCAGTAAACTGTCAGTGAAAGATAAACAACATATCACTTTGCCAATGTGCCAACTGATAAAGTACCCTTTGTAATTCCTCATAACTCAACCATTCTTCTTGGTCTTCTTGTTAAATCTCCTCCATCAATCAATAGATATGGTACTCAAACATATAGAAATAGTCTCACTAGTTAAGGTTTGACATCAATGACAAAACAATAATTGTTTCTATTGTAGCTTTCCAAACAATATTTCCAACAATCTCCCTCTTTGGCATTGATGGCAGCAGAAACTATAAAACAATAATATTGCAAACATAGTTACCATACAATCCAAAAAGTGCCTGTGTTCCTTGTATGAACAAATTTTCATTAATGTCTTTATCTTCATTCTGATTCTCATCTTGTAAAACATTTCTCCCTCTGTGTCTATAATCACATTGATATCTTTCTATTTCTATTCATCAAACTCTTTTTGTATCTTTCTCAATATAATTCTCCCTCTTTCAGTATAATTCTCCCTCTTTGACAACAATGCCAAAGACATTGACATCTTCATCATGCAGATTCTTCTATTTTAAACATTGTATCATGATGTTCCTGTCATCTTTCTTATGACTTATACTCTTTTACTGCCCTTGTCTATCTTTTCACAACATGAGGCAACATCCTAAAGTGTGAATGTACGTGCATCAATGTGAAAAATATTTTGAATATAAAATTTGATGCAACAGTACCATTCTAAATTAATTAGCTTCAGTTAGGGGAATTACCCCCAATTTACCTCACAGATACTCATGACCATCCTTGGGTAGTGCCTTTGTAAATATGTCTGCTAACTGTTCCTTAGTATTCACATTCTCCAATCTCACTTCCTTCTTTTGAACTAGATCCCTCAAGTAATGATACTTGATAGCTATATGCTTTGTCTTAGAGTGCATTATAGGATTCTTCAAAATATTAATGGCACTCATGTTATCACAATATATGACAACTAGTTCTGTGAACTCTTCTTTCATACCTTTCAGTAGTATCTTCAACCACACAATATTACAGAAATTAATTGCTACTGCCACATACTCAGCTTCAGTTGTAGATTGTGAAGTGCAGTTCTATTTCTTGCTTGTCCATGAAACTAATATTTTTTCCAAAAGAAATTCTCCTCCTGTGGTGCTTTTTCTGTCATCTACATTTCCAGCCCAATCAGAATTAGCATAAACTTTGACTTCAAATTTCTCATTCCTTCTGTGATACAGACCATAGTCATTTGTTCCTTTCAAATATCTCAGAATCCTTTTTACTGCCATCATATAAGTTTCTTTGGGATTGGCAGAAGATCTAGAAACAATACCAATAGCTAATGCAATACCAGGTCTACTGTGTACAACATATTGCATCTTTCCAATCATTGATCTATACAGTGTTTGATTTACTTCTTTTGTCTCATCATTTTTGGTTAACTTCTATCCAGTAGCCATGGGTGTACTCACTAGTTTTGAATCTTCCATTCCAAAAAAATTTAGTATCTCTTTGACATATTTTGATTGAGTAATATAGATACCATTCTTCATTTGATATATTTGTAAGCCAACAAAAAAATTTATCTCACCAAACATAGACATCTCAAATTCAGTTTGCATCTCCTTTGCAAATGCTTTCCATAACATATCTTGTCCATAAAAGATAATTTCATCAACAAAAATTTCAGCTAATAAAGTACCTTTACTTTGCTTTGTCTTCAAATACAGATTGTTGTTGTCATTGGTTCTTGCAAATCCAATATTCATCAGATAGTTGTGCAATCTTTCATACCATGCTCTTGGTGCTTGCTTCAGTCCATATAGTGCTTTGTGTAGCTTGCAAACCATATTCATTTTTCTTGGGTCTACAAATCCATCAGCTTGTTCAATGTAGACTTCTTCTTCTAATATTCCATTTAGAAATGTTGACTTCACATCCATTTGATAGACTTTAAATCCTTTGTAGGTTGCATATACAAGTAAGGTTCTGACACCTCCCAATCTTGCAACTAGGGCAAATGTTTCTCCATAGTCAATTCCTTCCTCTTGTGCATAACCCTTGCATACCAGTCGAGCTTTGTTTCTTATTACCTCTCCATGTTCATTCATCTTGTTTCTGAATACCCACTTAGTACCAATTACATTTTTATCATTCAACCTTGGTACAAGTGTCTAAGTATTGTTCTTTTCAATCTGTTCAATCTCTTCGTTCATGGCTTGAATCTAGTCTTCATTATCTAGAGCATCTTTTACTGTTTTAGGCTCAAAATCACATAACAAGTAGGTATCTTCTCTCAATTTTCCTCTTGTCATGACTGCAAAATCTTTTTCTCCTATGATTTGATTAGGTTTATGGTGCCTTCTTACATATTTTGCCAAAGTAGGTTCTTTATGTACTTCAAATTGATCATTCATGTTTAATTCAGGTTGAAATTGTGACTCGACATCTCCATCAGATAGCTTGGAAGTCACCTCCTGTTGCCTAGCAATTTCATTTTGTGACTCGGCAAGTGCAGACTATTTCTCGGCAACTTCAGTTTCAGTCTTAGGTAATTCATTAGAATCTACCTCATCAGGATAGGTGAATAATTTGTAACTCTCAGGCTCATTCATGCTTTCTTCTTCATTTCTTTCTGCATATTCATCAATTCTAACATTTGCACTTTCCACAATTTTGTTAGTGTTAGAATTCAAACACTTATATGCCTTACTCTTAGTTGAATAACCAAGAAATATGTCTTCCTCACCTTTAGCATCAAATTTTCCATTTTTGTTATCCTTCAGTATGAAACATCTACTTCCAAAAACTTTAAAGTAGCTTACACTAGATGCATATCCATACCATAGCTCATAAGGTGTAGTATTTGTACCTTTCTTGACTTGTACTCTGTTCAGGGTATAAACTAGTGTACTTACAGCTTCTCTCCAATATTTATGTGCAACATTTTTCTCCATAATTAGTGTTCTGGCACAATCCATGATAGATCTTTTTCTTCTTTCAGATATACCATTCTGTGGTGGAGTCCTAGGTGTGGACATCTGCCTTTTTATCCCTCTATCATTGCAAAACTTGTTAAACTCATTAGAAATAAATTCGCCTCCTCTGTCTGATCTTAGACATTTTAGATTTTTACATGTCTCCTTTTCAACTTTTTCTAAGTACCACATAAACAACTGGAATGCATCAGATTTTTCCTTAAGAAACATAACAGTCATCATTCTAGAGTAATCATCAAAAAATAAGATAAAATATTTGTCCCCACAATAGCTTTTCTCACCAATAGGTCCACAAAGGTCAGTATGAACTAGTTCTAGAATATTCTCAGAAGTATGAGTTTTTCTTTTGAAACTAGATTTAGTCATCTTTTCTAATTGACATTTCTTGCACATTGCATTTTCAGGTTTCTTTAACTTAGGCAGCCCTCTAACCTTTTTTTATTTTCTTATGCTTACCAAGTTATCAAATTTTACATGACACAACCTTTTATGTCATAACCAAACATCATTATATTTTGCAAACAAGCATGTCTCATCAGCTAAATCCAGATAGAACAAGTTACCTTTTGTTTTCTCACCACCTCCAACTAATTATCCATTTGCGTCATAGATCTTCGCTTTCCTGTGATGGAATTCAACTCTGTAACCAGAAGTATTCAGTTGTGAAACACTCAATAGGTTATACTTAAGATCATCAACCCAATATACATCATCACATCTAATTTTGTCAGTCAATTGAATTGATCATTTCCCTTTAACACGACATGGTGTATCATTTCCAAATTTAACATAGCCACCTTTACACTGATCTAAGGTTTCAAATTTGTCTTTATAACTAGTCATGTGATGTGAAAAACCACTATCAATAATCCAATGATCACCTTTACTCATATAAGAAATTAGTGTAGTTTTCTCATCATCATCATCAGAATCATCTTTCATTGCAGCATACACAACTTCTATACCATTTTCATCAAATTTGTTAGAATCATTGTCAGAAGCTTCTTCAGCTATATAGCAGGACTTCTTACCTTTGTCTTTGTAATTCTTGTACTTCCTGAAGTCTCGGTCATCCTTTTTTGTCTGTATACTTTTTGTCTCTTCTCTCATCTTTGTCATTCTTATCAGGACATCTTGCAGCAATATGACCAACTTTGTTACATGAAAAACAAATAATAGGAAATTTACCTTCAAATTTTCATTTTCCTCTTGATAGTCTTCTAACCATAAGTGCCTCAAGTTCTTCTAAATCATCATCAGAAGTGTCAGTGTCATTATCCACACATTTCTTTCCTTTGTTTGATTTGTTGAGGACCATCTGGGACTTGAATGCAGATTCAATGGCTTGTGGAGTATAGTTATCAAAATTTGACATCTCAAATGCAGTAAGTCTGCCTACCAA
>MU226046.1:3530690-3542368 GCA_018584345.1 Thuja plicata
TAAATTAGAAGAATTTTATTTAATTAAATGGGGGAAATTGAATTTAATTAAATAAGAGGAATTTTATTAAAAGGGAGATTAAATATTTTAATTAAATAAGATGAATTTTATTTAATTAAAAGGGAGATTAAATCTTTTAATTAAATGAGAGGAATTTTATTTAATTAAAAGGGAGATTAAATCTTTTAATTAAATAAAAATGATCAAACCCTAGGAAATATTGAAATAATTGAATTAATTACAATTTGATCAAGGAAGTTGATTTGAATTGAAAGTGTTCCAAAGCATTGATTCAGAAATTGATAAAATGATAAAATGATAAATGGGGCCCAAAGTCTAGGCGACCATTTTAGGGTGCATACATTTGCCCCTCTTTGACTAATGTATGATCATTCTGGGAACACATGTAGTCAAAGAATGCAGTTGAAGTGTGAGATCAACTTGGGATCACAAAACAACTCAAATGTGTTGTCGATTTGGGAACACATCAAGACAAAAATAAGCAAAATTGAAAAAGAAAAAGTCAACACCAAAATAAGTAATTGACATGTCAGAGATAAGAATCTCAAGCAAGACTAATATAATTGATAAAGCTGAATCAAAGATTAAAGTTTGATAGGTATTGCCCCCTCGTGATTGAAATCAAAATAAGATAGAGGAGAAACAGAAAATTGATAAATTTTGATCAAATCAAACTAAAGATAAGGTTCTTGATGTAAGATGAAAGATATAAAGATCACAAAACCAAGGTAGATCATTAAGCACAAAATATTATGCCCCGAGGTTGAATGAGAAGAAGAAGAAGAAGAAGAAGAGGGGTGAAAGCGAATGGAAGATAGAATTTTTGAAGAGGTGGAAAGAAATGGAGAGAAGAAAGAGAATTTTCCTTAAGAAAAAGAATGTCCCAAAATCAATCAACTGTTTAAGATAGAGAATTTCGATTGAGATCATGAAAGAAGATAAGGAAATGAAGATTAGGATGTGATCACAATTGATTAAAAGTCCACAAGAAAGATGAAGGAAACCCTCTCAAAATCATAATGCAGCCTAAAAATGCAAATTAACATTAAGTCTAACAATACAAGCTACATGAAAATGCAAAGGTGTACTTGCAATAGAGCAACTGTAACATAGGACTTTGTGTTCATTATTCATTAGAAAATGTGAAGGAACTTATTTTCATCATTGGGCCATTATTAACGGACATCAGAAAATCACACAATCATCACTAGTCACAAGTGCAACTATGAAGATATGAATGCGATTTATATCGAAAATATCACACAACCATCACTAGTCACGAGTTCAACTATGAAGATATGAATGTGATGTATATCAGATTGAAATGTGGAAAGATTCTAACATAAGCATCAAAGACATAAAGGTCAAGATGACTATGATGTTAGCTTACCCAATTTAATATAGCAAAACCACACTCGCATCAAGGCATAGCAGCCAGGATGACCAGCAGAATGATTGTGCAAAAATAGTGAAGCATAAAGTAGGAAGCAAATAAAAACATGTCCCATGCCCCAAGTCCTCTAGCTATGCATCACAAAGAGACTTATTAGACAAGGACACTCAACAAAAATCAATAATAGTTAGCACACAAAGAAAATATCATGACATAGCTCAAGCATTAAGTGTTGCGTTTAAAAATTTAAGTGAGTTAACTGATACTGAGTTCCAAGGATAAGGATTGAATGCTTACAAGTAGGTAAAACCATAGGACAAAACTGGGTAAGACCAAACCAATAAGTGTTTAAAAACACTCGATGTCAAGGGTTGTATCGAAAAATACAGTTGGGGTGGTGTTGAAAAACACTATTTGTGAGGTGTCCTAAAGACTAACGCATCCAAGAGACCAAAGCTAACACAGGTATGCCCCCTAGACAAAGACAAAGACCAATTCCAAACCAAGGCAACAAGAACAAGGCATGATGGAGAAATGCTAAGTGTCGAGGACATGCGCTAAGAAATAGGGGTGCAAAGGCCTCAAGTAGCGCCCGTTTCCAGGTTTTCACCACTTGGATTTTATTACAATTTTTCATTTTACATTTTTTTTCAGTTTTTTTCTTCTTTTTTTTTTCAGGACTTTTTATAAAAAAAAATTGAATTTTTGCTACCAAGGCGCCTGTTTCCAGGTTTTCACCAAGGCACTTTTTCTATATTTTTTGAATTTTTTTATTTTTTTGTATTTTTGGAATATATCATTTTTCTGAGATACATCAAAGTGCCTATTGCTAGGTTTTCACTAAGATGATCATTTTTTCAAGAAATTTTCTGATTTTTAAAATTTTTGACAATATATCATTTTTTTGAATTTTTTCAGGATCAATAAGTATGTACAAAAGGATGCCCCTAGATAGAATGGGCATCATGGATAGAACTTCTTCAGGTGCAAAACATTGATAGGATCAAGGAGTTGTTCTCCCTTTTTTGTAGATAGTAAATAAGCACCTATCCCAAAAGTTGTTGTAGTAATGTAAGGTCCAAGCCAATTAGGTTCAAATTTACCCTTTTGATCTCTATGTTGTTGATTCTTAGGATTTTCACGTAGGACAAGATCTCCCACTTGGAATTCTCTAGGGTGAACCTTTTTGTTGAAGGCTTTGGACATGCGCTTTTGATAGACTCTTATATGGTCAAATGATGCTTGACATTTTTCATCTAGAAGTTCTAACTCTTGAAGTCTCATGGCATGGTAGTCTTCATCTATAACTAGACCATGGAGAGAAACTCAAAGTGAAGGAATCTCAACCTCCAAAGGTAACACTACTTTAGCACCATATGCAAGGGCAAAAGGAGTAGCCCCAGTAGGAGTACGAATACTCGTTCTATAGGCCCACAAAGCTAGATTTATCTATAATGCCAATATCTACCATTCTTACACACTGTTCTATGCAAAATTTTAAGAATGGCCTTGTTTGATGCCTCTGCTTGACCATTTCCTTGCGGGAAGTAAATGGAGGACTAATGTTGTTTAATCTTGAATTTCTTGCAGAGTTGTTTAAGGTCCTTATTTTTAAACTAGCCTCTATTGTCAGTAATAATCTCGGAAGGCACTCCATATCAACAGATGATATGGTTCAGAATGAATAGAGAAACTGTCTTGCCCAAGGCAACAGAAAGTGGGACAGCTTCTACCCATTTAGTAAAGTAATCAGTAGCAGTAATGATAAATTTGTGTCCACTTGGTGAGTTGAGATGAATTTTCCCAACAAGGTCAAAGGCCCAGCACTGAAATGGCCAATGAGAAATAGAAGGAATGATCTCCTTGCCTGGAGCATGTATCAGGTTACCATGTTTTTGACACTTTTCACATGACTTTGCAAAAGCTACTGCATCAATCTGCATTGTGGGCCAACAGTACCCTGCCCTAAGCAACCTTCAGGCCATGGAAAGACCATTAGAGTGTCCCCCATAGATGCCCTCATGAATTTCAACTAACGCTTGATCGGATTCTTCCTTTTCTAAGCATCTAAGAAGTGTTCCATCTAGACCCCTCCTATACAAATCACCAGCAATAAGGGAATGGCGAGAGGCATTTCAGGTAAGATTTTGGTGTTCAGACTGGTTAAAGGTTTCAGGTATAATTCCATCATGAAGATATGAGTAAATGGCACCATAACGGGATGATTCATGACCAACAAGGGTACAAATGATATGGCTTTCTTGGGAGTCAAAGATCGGGTGATGTAGCTCTTCCACCAGGAATTCAAATCTTGATTCATGTTTCTCTAACTAAAAAGGTGAAGCAAGTGTAGCCATAGCATCAGCTACTTTGTTTTCTGCTCTAGGGATTTTCTGAAATGTGAAAAATGTGAAATATCTTTTTAAGGAATCAACCATTTTCTTGTAAGGTACCATTTTCTCATGTTTTGTTTGATATTCATCATTAACTTGGTTGATTATCAGCTATGAATGCCCATAGATGTGTAACTCTGTGATTCTCCATTCTGTGGCTATCTTAAGTCCATTTGTTAAAGATTCATATTCAGTGATGTTGTTTGTACATGGGAACAATAATTTGTAAGAATTAGGAATCATGTACCCATGAGGAGAGACAAACAAAACACCAGCTCCCAAACCATTTTGCATAAAATATCCATCAAAGAACATCTTATAAGTTCTTTCAGTCATATACATAAGATGTTCATCTGGGAAGTCAACTTGAATAGGTACATCATCTTGTAATGGGAAACCAGCCAATTGATCTGCTATAGCTTGTCCTTTGATTACTTTTCTCTCAATGTACTCTATGTCAAACTCTAAAAGTATCATCATCCATTTAGCAAGTCACATGTGAGGGAAGCCTTAGTAAGTATTTGAGTGGATCTATTTTGGCTATGAGGTGTATAGTATGTGCAAGCATGTAATGTCACAAATTTTGGGAAGCAAACACAACAACAAGGCAAGATTTTTCAATGCTAGTGTAGTTAACCTCATATGAAACAAGAGTACGACTGATGTAGTATATTGTTCTTTCTTTCCCATTTTCATCAAGTTGAGCTAGTAATGCCCCCAAGGAAGATTTTGTCACTGAAATGTATAAAATGAGTGGTTTCCCTAGGATAGGAGGCATTAAAATAGGAGGATTGGCCAAGTAATTCTTAATTTGATCTATGCTCTTTTGACAATCCTCATTCCAAACACATTTGACTCCTTTATGCAAGTTCTTATTGAAGGGTTGAGCTCTATCTGCCAACTGTGAAATAAATCTCCTTATAGATTGATGACGTCCCTAAAGACTCCTCATTTGACTAATGTTTTTAGGAGGTGACATATCTATAATTGCTTGAAATTTTTCAGGGTCCACCTCTATTCCTTTTTCTGAAATGATGAATCCAAGTAGTTTTCCAGAGGTGACTCCAAATGCACACTTTTTAGGTTTTATCCTTAGCTACAATTGTTCCATGTGATCTAGAATTACTTCCAAATCGTCTAAGTGTGTATCTCTTTGTTTAGATTTGGCCAAGGTGTCATCCACATAATCTTCCATATTCTTATGCATCATGTCATGAAAAATAGTTTTCATAGCTCTTTGATAGGTAGCTCCTACATTTTTTAATCCAAAAGGCATAACATTCCAACAATAGATACCCCATGCACAATTCAATGCAGTCTTTTCTTGATCTTCAGGAGCTATCTTAATTTGATTCTACCCAGAAAAACCATCCATCAAAGAATAAATATCATAACCCATAGTCATATCCACTATCATGTCTATATTGGGGAATGGAAAGTCATCCTTTGGGCATGCTCTATTGAGATCTCTAAAGTCTATGCAAACTTGAATGGATTTGTCATGTTTGGAAACTGGTACAATATTTGATATCCATTTAGCATAAGCAATAGCCCTTATGAATTTTTCTCCAAGGAGTTTCTCTAATTCTTCTTTGACTAGAAGAGCTATGTGAGGATGCATTTTCCTCAATTTTTGTTTAACTAGTTTGACATTTGGAGCTATAGATAAGTGATGCATAATAAGATTAATGTCCAATCCTGGCATATCTAAATAAGTCCATGCAAAATTGATTTTCTTGCTCTGTAAGAACTTATTGTAAGCTTCTTTTTATATTGGTGACAAGGACTCACCCAAGTGAACCATTTATGGAACCTCATTTGTACCCAAATTAACTACTTGTGTTGGTTCAATAAGAACTGAATATCGATCCTTGGAATAACTGGGAAGATGATCAAGTACCTCATCCTTAGGCACCTCAGAGAGGTTTTCACCTTTGGATATATCATTTATTTTTATGTTTTTTTTTTCTGACACTACCACATAGTGGTTTTCGCCATCGGAATATTTATTCTTTTTATTTTCTTCTCTTTATCTTGTCACTAAGGCACTTGATGTCTGGCTCTGTCATACTGGTAGTCAATTCACTGGTGGAAGAGACTACAGGTTCAATGGCATTTAGATAACAAGCTATCTCATAATCATTTTGGAATGTTAGAAGCTCAGGTTCTTGGTAGCATTGAGACTAATCAATAAGGTTGGGATGAACAAGAGATAAGGCAATGGCTGGTTCAAGGTTATAAATATGAATGATATTATCATTGGTGACTGAAGAGTCAGAGTCCATCAAGTATCCCTCTAAGATACCCAAATCAAGATTCATCCTAAAAAGTGAAGAATCATTCACTAAGGCAACACGTGGGTTCAAAACCTCTAATCCTACATGTGACTCATTGGCTAACTCAAATTGAGAACTATAAATGTGAACAACATCAACATCCCTATCAATTGTAGAGGGCTCTAAAAAAGAGTCCCATTCATACTCATTGGAACTGGTATTTGAACTGCGACTAGGATGCCTACACCATGAAGGCTTGGGACATCTTGATGTTGAAGGTCTAGTTTCATCAACAGTATCACTTCCTCTTTCCATTAAATGAGCAAGATTATTTCTTTGACGCTCTCTCAAAGGATCCTCTATATCTGATTCTTTTTCTAAAGTTGCAACTGATGCATGGGTAACTGAAATATCTTAATCTCCCCAAAGGAGAGTAGTGGAAGGGACCTAATCTTCACACATATCTTGTTGATTTGTTAAATTAGGTTCATACTCTGGTTCATCATCACTATCCAACTTCTCAAAGAGAGGGTTGGTATACTTTTTACTTTTTTCAAATCCTAGGCCAACTAGTTTCTTAGACTTGCGTCCAAATTTAGCATGATCAAGAGGTTCAGACCTAGAATCCAAATTGTGATTAAGAGGGTCATACCCAGGATAGCCCATATTCTTAAAAAAAGTATATCCCCTCCCATAAGCTTTAGGAGAAGGAGAAAAATTCTCATTGTGCTTATACTTTTCTTCTTGATATATCCAGTCTCTAAAAAATATTTCCTCTTTCTCATTTTGAATAGGCACTGATGATTCTACGAATTTTCCAAATAATGTCATAGGCTTCATCTCTTTTGAAGTTTTACCATAAGATCCAGGTGAAACTGGCAATGTTGTGAGGGAGTTGAGTTTATACCCCCCCATACCAAGGTCTATTGATTTAAACTTGTCTTTACATGTTGCTAAAGTAGCATCAAAATCTTCTACTTCTCTATTGAGGGGAACATGAGCCCCTGCTGAAATTGAATTAACAGATAAAGTGTTATCCCCAGGTATACAAATTTCTATGCCATTGTAGGGGAACTTAACACATTGATGGTAGGTAGATGGCACTACTTGCATGTCATGAATCCATGGCCTACCAAGTAAAATATTATATGCAAGGGGTCCAGCATCAACTGTTTGAAACAAAATATCCTTTTGAATAGGGCCAATCCTAATAGGAAGGACGTCCAACCCCTTAGAACTTCTTTCTACCTCATCAGAGGCTTTGATAGTAATCTTTTTTTTGGTATCTATGACTTCTTCAAAATAACCCAATTCTTTCCAAAGACTAAAAGAACAAATATTAATCCCAACACCCCCATCTATCAACACGTGCCTAACATGGGTTCTATGGATTGTGACCTCAATATGAAAGGCAAGATTGTGCGGATGGATCAAAGCTTTATCATCATCTTCAGAAAATGTAAGGTAATGAGGGGTAGCAATGTGATTAACCATATTCTAGAATTGATCAATATCTAAGTTGTTGGAGGCATTTTTCGTACGCAAATCATCCTCAAGGATTTGTTTGTGTCTTGGAGACAACTCTAAAAGCTCAAAGATTGAAATATGAGTGGGTGTTCTTTGTAACTGATCAACAAGATTGTAGTTTGATTTAGGATTGACAGCTGGCTTCAAGGTAACAAGTTTAGACACCAGTTGCTTAGGTTTATTGGATTGACTAGAATTGGGTCCTTTAATGACAATAGGACCTTGACTTCGGGTAACAATATTAAGGGCTTGAGACAACCCTCTAGAGTTGGGACCCCTTAGCACCACAATAGGTTCTCTATTAAAAATAGGAGGAGAGTCTTCATCTAGATCATAACCATAAGGATCTCTTCCACTCATCATGTTAACATTTTATTCCACAAATTCAAGCATGTTGATGGTATTCTTTGCATATGTATAAGTATAGTTGATCTCAGCTTTTCCATTCTTAACTTTAGAGGTTTCCCCCTTTTCAGATTTTGGCAAAGGTTCCTTGAATGCTTTGTGATCAACATTGGTGTTCAATCCATCTACGGTAATTTGGTTACTGTCAATGAGATTTTGAATGATGTGCCTGAGTTTGTAGCAATGTTCAATGTCATGTCCAATACCATTATGAAATATGCAATAGGCTTTCTCCTTCAACCAAGGTGGTTTAACTGTAGGTATATAAAAATCCACTACATTCTGAGGATGTATCAAATTGCTAGCAATGATTTTATTGAAAATCTCTCCATATGTTCACCAAGTTTTGCAAATTGACATTTTTCGCTTGTAGGATTACCTTGGTAACTTGGCTTACTTTCTTGTTGATTGGATGTATTGAGCTTTGTAGCTTGAATAGTACTAGATAAGTGTAACACAGGTTGATCCTTATGTTGGGAGGAATCCACAACTCCATCGTTAACCACTTGTTTGTTCTTATTCCAATATTGGTTCTTTCCTTTATCCTTGTTAGAATTGTTGTTGTTTTGACCATTGTTGTTATTGTTTCCATGTTTGGCCAAAATGCCTTGTTCTCTTAAAACATCTTCAATTCTACATGTAGTCTCAACCATGGTGTCAAATGAATCAAAAACCACTTTCTTAACTTCATACCACAATTTAGGGACCAAATTGCTAACAAGAATGTCAATCTTTTCATTATCAAGAATAGTTCTAGAATAACAAGAGCACTTTCATCTCCACCTTTGCAAGAAGGTAACAAACGACTCTCCTTGACTCTACTTTAAGTTACATAAGTCCAACAAAGTGATAGATCTTGAAATATTGTATGCAAAGTGTTGAATAAATCTTTGAACAAGCTCTTTGAAAGTCTTAACAGGAGGAGTTATCTTTGTAACCCATTCCATTGCTTTCCCCCTAAGACTTCGTGGTAATAACCTCATGAGGTAAGAATCATCTTGATGAAACTCAAAACTAGTGGTATAAAACTATCACACATGATCATGTGGATCTCTACTTCCATCATATTTGTCATATTGAGGAATTTCAACCTTTCTAGGAAATTCTTTAATGTCAACACTCTTATCAAAAGGATTAGGACAAATCGAGTCCAATGAGAAAGAATTCTTAGGTGCAGATATCTTGGTGATTTGTTTTTTCATTTCATCCACCTTCTCCTCTTGAGACAGATCTTGTCTCTTAATCTTTCTATCCACATCAAAGTTGTAAGGGACCTTAGCCCCATTATCAATTAGAATCTTTAGGATCTTATCTTGGTTTTGCTTCACATACTTCTCCACATACTGTTGAAAGAATGGTTCTTGTTGCATGTGCATGAAATCTTGGGACGTGTGATCAAAACTCATGTTACTACCTCCATATTGTGAACCATAATGAGCACGTTGCAAAGATGGATTTGAGCTCCTAGGAGGAGTTTATCTCCTATGATGATCATGTCTAGAAACTCTTCTTCCTCTAGGACTAGGAGATCGTGATGGTGATCTTGAATGTCTCCTACTTCTTGGATTCCTAGGAAGAGTAGATGGAGGGGAGCCATTTCCACCACTAATATGCATGTGGTTAAATGGACCATGAAGTTGTCAAGCCAAGAGCCTAGCTTGCTACTCTTGAAGACTTTTCCTTTCCATTTCCATTAAAGCTTGTTTCTCTAACTCTAGATGTTTAATTTGTTCTTGTTTATGAATTTGTTCATCTTGGAAAACCTTATTTTCATGCTCAATCCTCTTAAGTCTATCACTCATGTAGTTGTTAGATTTTTTAAGAGGTGAGCTTGGTCTTGAATGTTGAAACAAGTTGTTGGTATAAGTTGAATTGATGTGAGCATCATGAAGCTCATCTCCTTGTTTCTCATGTTGGGATAACTCATCATCATAAATATGTCTCTTACCTTTCTCTCTCTCAGCCCTTTGATGTGCATCCAAATATCTTGTTGAAATAAGGGGTGAGGTTGGTCTACTATTGTGTGAGGAACCACTGAAGGAAAGAGCATGTCCACTCTTTGCATACAAATCCTCATAATGTTTATCCATGGCTTCCTTCTCTCTCTGAGTCATTGTGTAACTCATATCCATAGAAGAGTGAGAAGATGCTAAGGGGATACCCAACTCACTAAGGTGACTCTTGGAATCAAACCAGATTTCTGAAGTATTCCTAGGCGATTGATCAAATATGGGTCCTTTTTCCTTATGTCTTTGGCAAGTTTGAACTAGGGGTAATTGGTTAAAAACCACTTGAGGTCATTTTCCTTGATTTACTTGATATCTTGTTGTTACTGGCATGAAAGAAAAGGTACTAGTTGATAGGATTACCCTAAGAAATGGTGGTACCAAACTAGGATAGAAAAGGCATTAACTTGTCCAAAAAGAGATGATAAGATGGAAAATTGCAAACAGGGATAAGCCAACACTTCCACAGAGGTGCCCAATAAATTTTTGGTGAATACCCTAGCACATATGGATCAGGAGGATGGACTTACACAAATTAACTTGAAATTGGAATTGAAATCGTATGAAAGTGGATGGACAAGAGACTACCAAAGCTCTCTAGGTGTGTTATCAAAGAAACTAAAGGTTAATATTTTTCAACAAAGATGGTTTCTAGCTCACCAATCGCCAAATAAGGTCACTTGTGGAATCAAATATTGATAATTCAAGAGGTCAAATGCAAGAATCCAAAGCTAAACAAGCTTCTAATAGTAGGGTAAGTAATCCAATTTGAGTCGGATCAACCCAGAAAACTGAAAATGATGGGACAGCAAACTAAAATAGGCTCAAAAAAATGACAGCAATGGTTCACTAATAGGCAGTTTCATGCAAGGAAGTGTTGTCTCGTGTGAGGAAATGCTATTTTGCGTAAGGAAATGCCCAGCCACATGACAGAATGCACAAAACGGTGCAAGAAAACAATTTTCTTGCACAAGGAAAGGACACTAAACTTTAGATTTTGCTTGTTTTAAATAACCAACTAGGTGCATTAATAGATTTTATCATGAATCAAACACGTAAGACAACAATCAAGGAGTTCAAGCAATCAATGTCTTCAAACAATGAGCAAGGGACAAAGAAACCTTACACATGAACATAGATAGTGTCATAGTAATTCTACTCCATAAGAATGCTACTTGCGTATGTTCTCAAATATTTTCCAATCACGCACATAGTCCTATGAAAGAAAAAGTTGATTGCACTATGGTTCTTAGTAATGGCTTGACTCTGTAACTTTTGCAATTTCAAGTAGGTGAATTCCAATCCTGGCGCACTGAGGTTTTGACACAGTCTGAGAATTTAATCTATCAGGAGCTGCTGAGGAAATCTGACAACCCACAAGAAACTACAACTGTGGAGATTTCTTCCACAAGGACATTTATATAGCGGTTATCACTACCATGGCGAAAATGGCTATTATTGCTTGACATTTTGTCCACGTGGTTGACCCAATAAAGGGAATGTCCAGTACGGTTAACCATCTCTAACAACGAAGACTCACAATATGGACCACATGGGGACTTAGTTCAGATTCAAGGGTTCCAAGTTTCTGATTCTCCCAAAAGGGAAAAGAGCATAATCCTCTAGCCTCTTCACCTCACCAAAACATAGCAAACAT
>MU226046.1:3548692-3566314 GCA_018584345.1 Thuja plicata
TCTTATATGACTAAGATGAACCTTCACCTGGAAAATTAGAACATTCTGAGTTCAAACGACCAACTTACTAAAAATAGTAAGTTTCCAAAAATAGCAGCTTTATACAAAATAGCCCTTATTGAATAGATAAACACATATTTTTGGGTGATGCAAGATTTCCCTTACACCCAGGATGCTCCTGCATCAGACTTAGAGACCATTGGATCAGATACTAATGACTACTATTCCTGAGAAGACTTCACCTCCTAAACCTACAATGCCTACACCTTTAGGAATGGGAGAGAGTTCCAAAATAGCTGAGCCAAGTGTTGAGAAGAGAAAAGATGATATGCAACTTGATTTTTATGTTTTTGGTGTGCCTGTAACTCTTGATACTTCACAGGATGACAAGGATCCATTTGAAGTAAACATTGATAGTACAGTGGCTGAGGATGAAGAACAAAGAGAGGAAGAACATAAAGAAATGGAGTAGAAAGAAGAAGAAAAATTTGAAGTCAAAACTAAAATTGATACATCTTCTATCTTATTGTTGGCAAGTAAAGACAAACCTATTGATATGGATGTTGATTGCATGGATGAGGATGAGTTGGTGAGTCTAGCCTTCACCGCACTCAGTAAAGAAAAGGAGAGATCTGAGAAGAAAAGTGAAAAGAAAACTAAGGTAATGTCTAGAGAAATCGATACTATGAACAGATTGCTTCCAATACCTATTTTTTTCCAAATCAGAGATGATGTAGAAAACTAGAAGTTAGCACTTGACAATTTTGATGGTTACTATGAGACCCTAGTGAAGATCAAAAAATCAAAGGCAGAGAAGAGCTACTTGGAGAAGAAGTTGATGGAAGTTTTCCATTCTATTTCATGGGACTTGGTAATTCTGAAATGTGTTATAGTAAAAGCAAAGAGTTGTGTTGCACATGGAAGGACACTATTCAGTTATTGCATGAACCTAATCAAACATGTTTAGAATATTGAAGACATTATTTCTAAGGACAAGGAAACCTTGAATAGTATGATGGACAGTTGTGAGACCTCCTCACAATTGGTAATGGAAATGGATAGAGAGATAATAAGGATTTTGGATAAGCTGAATGTATTGGATATAGAGAAAGGGAGAGTCGTGTCAAGGTTTAGTTTGTTGAAGAGTTTAATCACTCCTAAACTATCAATTCTTGAAATACATTTATCAGATATGGAGAAGACAGTAGAGTCATTGAAAAACTCTATGCCCATGGAGTTGAAAATAGTAGAGACATCCTAATATGCACTTAATGTATTAATTCATGTTAGTCAGCTATTGGTTGAATCATGGAGCGCAGAAGTGAAGATCTTGGAAGATTCTTTTCAAGATATTCTGAAAAATGGTGAGCAAGAACTAGTTATATTACATTTTATGCACCTTTTTCATTGTTGTCAAAGGGGGAGAAGAGAAAAAAATGAATAAGGGAGAAGAGAGAAACAAAATAGAAGAGGAAGAGAGGAGAGACAATTTTTGTGTTGGAACACTTAGTCATTTTTTGTTAAGTGTTGTCATCAATGCCAAAGGGAGAGATTGTTGGCAAGTGATCATTTTTATATGTTTTACATCACTTTTTGGTTTTCATTTCTAGAAACACATCTGGAAAATTGATCAATTGAATTGAAGTTAAGTTTTGGTGATTCAATTCTAGAATTGACTAAGTATAGAAGCAAAAATATAGAGTTATTTTGGGTATCGAAGATTGAGATCAATGAGTTATGATGTGTGAACTTAGAGGAAGATAATCTGGGGTATGTATGACATGAATCTAAGATCCATTTGATCTTGGTGATGATTACAGAGAGTTAGAGAGATTTGAAGATAGATGACAATAACAGAACAATGAAACAGAGTAGTTGGATATTAGCGATGATTTGGGGAGTATGTTGTGGACTCCTGGAAAGCTAAGTTAGATTATGATTGTGGATAATCTATATTTTGGTTATGTAAGATAAATGACTTTAAATTTTCTCTTTTCACTATTAATTCTATTTTGTATTGAGAGCTGACTGTGTAATATTGGTTAAGTGAGCCGACTTAGTAATAAGATATATATATATATATATATATATATATATATATATATATATATACGAAGACTTTTTGTATAGTGAAGATATGAAAATGATGTGAATGGGAATGTGATAAGTGATATGCATGCGAATGGAAGAGCAGAGGATGGATAGAGATCATTGAAGAGCTATGACTTAAACTATCTAAGCATTAAAGATGCTTGTTTTGTTCATTACTGAAGAACACTTTGTAAAATAAGTTTTTTTGTAAGAGTTGTAAGCTCAGTTGGCCCCTAATAGGGTGTTGTATACCTTTAATGGGTTTTTATTCCTTTAACAAGGAAATGTACTATTTAATATTCAGCTCCTAACAAGGCTAGGTCTCCTAATAGGGACATTATACTTTATTCCATGCTTGTGGGTACCATCCCCATCGGAGTTTTCCCTTGGCCAGGGTTTCCTCGACAACAAATAATGGTGTTATGAGTTCTGTGTTATTTTTTATGCTCTTTTCATTTTAGCAAGTTTATGGTTTATATGGAATTGGTTTAAAGTTTATTTTAAGTGATGTAATATTGATTCACCCCCCCTCCTCTCAGTATTACTTAATCCTAACAACCTATTCTCAGAGGGTGGTTCAAGGGATTTCACCTCAAAATTCTACTAGAGAAGAATGCATTAACAAGGGATTTCACCTAGAACTTCTCCCTCTTGCAGAAGAACTCATTAAATTATATAAAGATCATCTCAATGTTGAGACTCCCTCTTAGTTGAGACTCCCTCTCAACAAGGCCAGCATAATCACAATTTGAATAACACAATAATTTACTCCAATGTTTGACCATGCAAGGATATTTTGCATTCTCCCTTTGCTACACAAGCACCCTCCCACTATCAATTCTTCCTCTTCAAAGAAACTAATCACAAAATAATCTAAATGGGTACTTATTATTCAAGAGCCACCAACTCAGCTCAAATTGTAATCTCTCATCATCCTTGTTCTCCTCGATCCATCCTAGAAGTATTTTAGAGAGATTAGTAATAGAATCAAACAGACTAATGCTAAAATCATCCATGATTCACTACTTCCAATGTTATTGCATGAATTAAATATATAAAATTCATGATCAATATTCAAAGATACAAAATACCTATCTCTCAATTGTCTAATCTTTCTCAAGAAGGATCTCAGCATGCACTCAAATAAAGATCAATACACAGCTATCTTTGTTAACAATATTGAACAAAACTCACATTCCTGCATTCATAAGATGATCATTGCACTGCATGCATACTATCTTACATGATCAATACCAAAAAACATCTTCTTAAGTAATACCATAGTTTTTTTAGAAAATCGTATCTGAATGACATCTAGTTCTGGATCTTTTCTTCAGACCCGCTATGATACCATGTTGATGTTTTGAACTAGAAGTGCATAAATAAACTATTGATAAATAAGAAATATAAGGACACATATTTTAACCTAGGAAAACCCTCCTACTCGAGGGAAAAATCTTGCCACAACACCAAAACTAGATCCTTTATTGAATACAAAAAAATTGAATATAATGCTCTTAGGCTTAATCAGAGAAATTGATGTAATATATACTATATAACTCATGGACATGATGATCACTAATAAAGATTAAAAATTGTAGAGAAGATAGAAAATAATGCATGAATACTTGATCCTTCGAACTAGTGAGGAATAATAAATAATAGAAAAATAAATTTGGTGGAAAACCCATACACTCCATATGCACTGTTAGACCCATTAAAAAAATTTCATGGTTCCATGTCTTTTCTCTTATCTCTGTAATCGTTTATGGTCTCTGGCCTAAACCCTAAGTCTTGAATGAGTCATTTTTGTGCTGAAACCCTAAACCCTTCAAGAGTTGTTCTATTTTCATGTTACCTTTTTAGAATTCACTTAAATATCTTAATTCATGTGTGCTTTCTCTTCCTTTCCTTTATCTTGTAATCTCCCAAATGGATTGAATATGCTCTTTTCATTCAAATATTATGCACACATCATAGATCCAGTTCTAATCATGTGATTCACGATGAGTTGCTAGATCAAGTTCAATCTCAAGTTTTTATTCTGAGATCTAGCAACAGTTGTGGATGTAGTTTTAATCATGTGCCTTGCACTTAATCTTGTAATTCATGTTAGGTAAAGATATGGGTTTGAAGGTCTTTTTGGTCGCGGAATCTCCTGATAAACCTAAGGCTAAGTGAATATTTTTGAGACTTGGCAAGGATTGTCGATCTCATCTCAAATGAGGGGCTGGCACTAGATCGCCAATCATAGTCAAAATATTCCTTTCTTTCAGAGATATGATGCTGATCGTTGATGTCTTTCAAATCATGTGGTGTGCGTATGATCTTGAAATGTGACCAGGGTTAAAGAATTTATCTAGCAACTTGAAGATACAAAGGGACTTTGTGATTAGGGTTAAATATGAGTTAGAGACTGATCTGTCTATTGTTAATTAATCTGTGAGAAATTTCCTTTAGATATAATGATAGGTGTGAAGACTTAAAGGCCAAGATGAAGGTTTTTATCCATCAAGGCAATACCCTTGGCGGCCACATATCCTTCCAGTTAGTCGGGCTTGCAGTTCAAAGCAGAAGATAAAGTGAAGGTTAGATAAGTTATTTTTGACCTCATGGTAGGCGTAAAGCCTTAAATCCAAGATGATTATTAGATAGAACTCAAGGCATTGCACCAAGGTGACATGTGGCAGGATAAGATCCTGGGCCTGGGTAACTTAAAAAAGATCAACATATGTGTTTTAAAGTTGATCAAAGTGTTGATCTTGGTTGTCCAAGTCTTGTTCCATGCCACCTATGACTTTTATAACTGAAATTCAAATATTTAAATCTTTTTAGAGGGTTTTCATGGTGTGGAATTAGATCTTGTCTCAGAGCTATTAATGAATTGATCTGATCTTTTGGTTTGACATTCTGCAATTGTTGAATAGTTTATGGAATGCAATTTGATATGGTGAGATACATTTATATCCAGAGTTGACAAATGGGTTTTCTAGATCAAATGGATATATGTTTGTAGCTGCGCCTGATCTCTTCTACATTTATGTCAAGCTTCTCTCCACATCATGGCTTGAGATTTTAGACTTGAGGATACTACGCTCACATCCTTGGACTAGGGAAATTGATTTCAGATTAGATTTGCATAGATTGAAGAGAAAGATAGGGTTTCAACTTGATCACAAAATTGAATCTCTTTACTATTTTTACATGACTTGTAAACCCTAACCCTAAATGGTCTAAGCTTGTTGTATTCCTATTCCTATAAAGGAATTTTCAAGACCATTTAATAGGGGCTTGAAATTTGGGAGAATATTGTAAAATCATTAGGCTTGTATTTGTTTCCAGTCTAGGATATAGTAGATGTGTTTTAGTTTGTACTAAGATAGAATTGAAAGTTTATGATCTTTTGCATATTGTCTTATTTTGTATTCCCTTTTCATATTGATGCAAAAACTAGATTTCATCATACTTAATATAAGTATTCTCATATTTTAAGTCTCTTCTTTGTGTTATCTATTGAGTTGTAAGTTTTATGGCTTACTGTATGAGTTTTTCTTATACATATGTGTATTTCACAAGTCTTTGATCTTAGATCAAATTAAAATTTTACATTAATTCTACTAGATTATCTACTTAATGATTTTGTAGTGTTTGATCTGAGAGAAATTTATGTGTATGGATTTGAATCTATACAAATAGGTTTGTTTCAGCTTTCAGTATTGTATTTATGAGCTTACCCAATGGATAAGGCACTGATCTAAAGCAAGTATTTTCTTTAGAGGTATAAGTCTTACTGGTTTGGCTATATTTTTTCCCTGAACTTACATCAAAACCATTTCATTTCCTTTTATGTTTTTTAGTTGGTAGTGTTATCCCACCATGGTAGTGAAGATTCAATAAGTGAGTGGTTGCCATTTTGTACTTACTTGCCCTTTATTTATTGTTCAAATCCAGAAGTAGAAGATATTGTAAAGAGTTTAATTTTGTCTAGATTAGGTGTACCCACCTTGGTTTTGCAGAAGTGCAGAGGGTATTCTTGTCACTATAGTTGGCCCAGCTATCTTATAGAGATTTCATACTTGGAGCTAATCACTCCTAATATAAGTCTTAAGATATATTGGTTGCTTCTCAAAGCATAACAGTTTTAAACACCAACAATATGGCGACTCTTTTGGGAAAATAGAAGTAAAAATCTTGTTGAACCTTTCAAGGAATCTCTGGTATTCTAATATTTATGTTATTTGACCCATCCAAGTCACCAACAAGATGGTGAATCTACTAGGAATAGTGCAGTAAATTGTCATAATTGGCCAGTAAGTTGATCATTGGAAGCATAGAGTTACTCAAGTTTAGTCTTTTGTCATTATTTTATCTTGAGAGTTCTCTATTTGCAATTATTCATATCAGTTAGTGTTGTGATACCAACTAGTGTTAGGTGGAAACTCTGAGTATCTGTAGCAGTGTTAAGTATTAAAAATCATTTTGTCACACACTTTCCAATATGAGTTATAGAATTTCTAGGTCTTGGTCAAAGAGACATCCTTTGGGAGATGATGTCACAACTACATCTAGAGTTGATCAACCGAGAAAAGGAAAAGATAATAGAGGATTCCCTCAAAATGAGAGACAAGAGGAGGACATTTTAGAGGGAAAACCACTCCAATGCCGCCAAGAAGGAAATGCATCAGAATATGAGGAGGCTGCAGATGAGTGACTAGGTACTTATGGAGATTATAGTTCTTATGATGAGAGAGAGGAAGAGCAATCTGATTCTACTCTTCTAGATCCTGATAGTATTCCTTAAAGACTTTCTGAGCTAGAAAGGAAAATCTAGAAGTAAGTGGCCATCAGACAATGAAGAGAAAAGGAAAAGGAAAATAAGATCAGACAGGATCAAGTTTTCCTTGAACAAAGGATGGGGAAATTGCTAGAGTTAAAGGCAATGAATTATGTTGAAAAGCCTCATAGATTTGAAGAGGAACCTATCATTAAAATAGTTTATCATCAAGGCCCTAACGATAAGGGAAAGCAAGGAATGGCAGGGGTTTCAATAAATGAACCCAAAAATCTCAAATTCCATTTGGATCAAATGTCTAAATTGGACATTGATCTTGAAAAATATAAGGAGCAAGAAATCATGGAAAAAATACTTGAGAAGGCACAATTTGATGCTGCTACTCTAGAGACGAAGAAGAAAATTGTTTTTCTCATGCAGTCCTCTGGGTTTTCTCATCCTAGTATTGAAGGAGCTACAACATTACATGTTGGGGTATCTACTTCTCAAATGAATAATCATTCTGAAAGAAGGCCCATTCATGAAGAAAGGTACAAACAATTTTCATTTCATAATATTCCTGGTTATCCCAATTTAGTTCCAAATGAAATTAGGGATAAACTTCCTAAATTTGGTGGAAATAATGTAATCACATGTGAGGAACATCTAAATAATTTTACACATGCCATGGGTGATTATGATATTAAACATGAGGATGTAATTATAAAGCTTTTTGTTCTATCTCTAGTTGAGGATGCCAGGGATTGGTTTGATGCATTACCTCATAATTCAGTGGGATCTATGAATGCATTAAAGGATTATTTTCAGGGTCAATATGGTGATAAGACCAATAAAGGATTCCTATTAACATAACATCAAGAAGAACGTAAATGAGGATGTTGCTTAATTCAATATGAGATTCCAAAAGGCTATGCATAGGATTTTTCAAAAAATGAGGCTTGATGAGGAGGTATGTCTTGTTACCTATTTAAATGCTTTTAATCCTAAAATGGGATATCAGCTTAAGACAAGAATCCTAGGAGCCTTAGTGAAGCCTATAGGACTTCTGTTAACATGGAAATAAACAGAAGATTATCATGAAAGTTTGGGAGAAGGGAGGATTACAAACCTACAATGAAAGAATCAGATAGGCCCCCTAATGCAAATCCTAAGGAGGAGGATACTCTAAAGCAGCTTGTAAATGTCCTAAAAGATTTAAAGCCTGGTGAAAATAGAAATAATAGGGTTCCAAATAATAACAGGTCATCTTATAACAGTTATAGCCAGCAACCTAGGATGCAAAACTACCCATAGACTACCCAATACAAAGATGGGAAAACTATTATTCCACAAAATAAGGACAAGCCTGATGATAGTACTCATGATCCTCTACAAATAAATTTAGTTTACAATTGCAATGAGGATTATTGGTGTGAGGCTTGTCAATTACCCCATAATCCTGATAATTGTGTTGTTTCTCTAAGTATGTCTACCAGTCAGACCCAAAAAGAAAGAGAAGAGGAAGGTAAATACTATGATAGAAAAGGTTGTGCAATGACCTCTTCATGTTTAAGGAGTGAAGAAGAATCTGATGATTAGGATGAAGATCAGGCTATGCTTTTATATGATGAAAAGGAAGTAGACATTGATAATATAAGGTGTAATTTTGCAAGGGGAAAAGAGCCTTTTGTAGTAAGAAGGCCTTCAGATGTGGATATTTCTCAAATCACTGCATACATAGTTACTCAGGCAAAGAGTAGCTATAATTTGAGAAATAGGATAGTTAGTAATGAATATGGAAGACTAGCTGGTATATTTATTAAGGAAGAAAGAGCGAGCCCTAAGCAGACACCACAGAAAGAAAATATTGTTGAGGGTGTAAAGAAAATAAAGGTTAGAAAAGAGGAGAAGTTACATAGTTCAAATGATGTCCATAAGATAAAGGCAAAGATGTCTGAGATAAATGTCTCATCTTTGAAAAGGGATAATAGAGAGATTGAGCCAAACTTGGCTACACAAGCTGAAGATAGAAGTGTTTTCACTATCAAGCAGGATATTTCTAACATCATGTACTCCCATGTTGATATGAGACAATTGTTTTCACAGATCTTTTTCAAAGCCCCACTCTTGGAAATGATGAGAATAGAGCAACATAGAGAGAAATTCCTCTCATGGGTACATAGTATTTCTTCTACAAGAGCCCTGGAGTCAAAAATGGGTGAGAAGAAGAGGACTAGTAAGGAGAAATATGATAAAAAAAGAAAAAGAATTAGAAGAGATCATTTCTAAGATCCCCCATATTTTCTTAAATACAAATCATGTCACTAATCCTTTGGGAGGTGTGGACCCTTTTTTCTTGACATTGGTTATTAATGGAAGGATGCTTAAAAATCACATGATTGATTCAGGAGCAACTAACACTATTATGCCTATAGAAATAATGAGATCAATGGGACTGCAGGTAGATACTCCTCATGGAAGATGTCAAGAAATAGACTCAAGGGAATTACCATTCCTAGGTACTATCAAAGCCTTTCCTTACATATTAGCAGCATATCCATAGAAGATACTGACAATGAGTGTCCTAGTGGTTGATATCCCACCTCAGTATGGAATGTTATTGTCTAGGAAATGGAGTTCCTTAATGGGAGGAAGTATCCAATGTGATATGTCCTTTGGAACTTTTGATATAGCTAGAAAAAATGTTAAGGTATCTAGGGAGACCAGAGCCCCCCATATGATTCAAGAAAATGAAGATAAAACTACAATTTTTTTCTTGGATACTAAAATTGGAACCTTACAAGTTCAAAACCTTAGGCTTGAAGATGAGGTCTAGTATTCACTTTTTTCAAAGAAAAGGTTTAATCTTGAAGAACATAATGACTTATATATTGTCTTTTTTAATGGTGCAAGGCCATAGGATGGAACATTGGTAGAAGTCTCTGACATAGAGTTTTAATTAGCGCCTTCCATTCTAAATAATGTTTCTCAGTCATTCATTCTACCTTTTTAGGATGCCTTTTAAATTATGCAAGATGTGAAGTTACCTGATGAATATGTGGATAAGTGCTCTCCTCCCAACATACCAAATATTGGTTTGTATAAGTTTATTGATTTATAAGAAAATTCTTTAGGGAATTCTGCTATTTCTCTCCAAACTAATGAAAAAATATTAAATAAGGGATCCAAAAATATGGCAGAATGTAAATGTATTCTTTTTCAGTTGGATGATGATTCTCTGGGGTGTGGCAGTGAGCTAAAGGGTGCTGATAATTGCATTTGTTATGATTTGTATGCATCTAATGAATGTGACATGCGTATGTCACATGTTTTACATTTTTAACATCTATCTAATTTTGTTTTAAGCTCTTCTGATGGATATGATGATATTTTCTATGTGATGAGATAATGGTACATAGAAATGGATCTAATCAGATAAATGAAAGTGGTTGTTTCAGTTTATTTCCAGAGAAAGGACCAAAAACTTTGTCTATGATAAGGGAAAACTAGATCAAAATTTTGTGATGGTTTCAGACCATCGGGACTGATTTGACTCCTTCAGATCAGTAAATAAGTGTCAGAGCTAGTTCCTTTTTGTTACAAGTTTGTAAATATTCTTTTTATGTTTTTAGTTGCTTTAGGTTAGGTTTCCTATTATGTAGGTGGTCTTTTTATCCCAGAAATCTTGAATACTTGCTATGCCTACAAGAGGCATACATCCCCAGATGGATCCACTGTTAGACCCATTAAAAACATTTCATGGTTTCATGTCTTTACTCTTATCTCTGTAATTGTTTCTTGTCTGTGGCCTAAACCCTAAGTATTGATTGAGTCATTTTTGTGTTGAAACCCTAAATCCTTCAAGATTTGTTATGTTTTCACGTTACCTTTTTACAAGTCACTTAAATATTTTAAGTCATGTATGCTTTATCTTCCTTGCCTTTATCTCATAATCTCCCACTCGGATCAAATATGCTATTTTCATTATGAGATTACGCATGCATCGTAGATCCAATTCTAATTCTGTGATTGGTGCTAAGTCATAAGATCAAGTTCAAGATCAAGTTTTAATTCTTAGATCTAGCGATGACCATGGCTGCATTTTTAATCATGTGGATTGTGCTTAATATTGCAATTCAACTTAGGTCAAGACATGGGTTTGCAATTCTTCTTGGTCGTAGAATCTCCAAATAAACCTCAGGTTAAGTGAATTGTTTTGAGACTTGGCAAGGATCTTCGATCCCATCTCAGATGAGAGGCTGGCACTAGATCTAGAAATCATAGTCAAAATCAAGCTTTTATTCAGCGATTCAGTGAGGGATGTTGATCGGGTTCTTTTCCTATCTTGATCGTGTGGTCTGAGGAAAAAATCAATATCAAATCATGGTTAGTATTTTCATTCAATGACTTGGTGTCTTAGTTTATTTCCCAATCTCCATATCTAACTCTGAGTTAAGGCCAAGTCAATTTTTTTAGAGTATCTTCACTTATTAATTAGATCATGTTGATTTAATTATTAAGTTGTCTATGTACTCTATTTTCAATTAAGCTGTCTCTTAGGTGCATATAATTAATATTTTATATTAATTATATTGCGCAACCTAGCTTTTCCCTTTTAGGGTTTCATTCACCTTTAAGGTTGAACTTTTGTAATTATTGTTTCATTACTTTGGAAATATAATTTTCTCTCACTCCACTGAGGTTTTCCAAACCCTAGCTTTTGTCTCTTTGGTTTCCTTTCAGCAACAGGTTATTTGCATGCAGGTGTTCTTGGTGATCTGTGAAGTTGGATTTCTCAACTTCTACATGGTATCAGAGCTTCCCTGTTGTTTCCTGGTCTGAAGGTTTTTTGAAGTCGTGAGTCACATACAAAAGCCATAGCTTCTCTGGGGTTTCTTCTTCACTTTGGAGGAGGTGTTATTTTCTAGAGTTGTTTGAGCCAAAATGGACTCTGTTAGAAACCCTGAGAGGGGGCGTGAATCAGTGTTTATCTACTTAATTATATTTCAGCCAATTAAACATATATCAACTGTGCATCCAAAGAAACATAACACAAGAACACATAACACATGATATGATTATAGAGAACCTTGATCAGAGGAAAACTCCGGTGGGAATTAGTACCCACAAAATATTGTACTAGGTATAATGAACCTGTTAAAGTTCCTTTGCCCTGTTAGAAGCAGTCTTTACAAATTGAGTACAATGACCTGGTTAAAGGTCTGACCCTGTTAGGAGTATTTTACAATAACCCTGTTAGGGGTGTATGGCTCACTTCCTAGGCTCACTGCCCAAATAATATGAAGGCTACAACCCTCTGAATGTTGATATGCACTATATCAAAAATGAACTGTTGTAGTGACACTGTTGTTTGATCAGTTCCATGTATGCATGGATGCTCTTACTTCTTCAAAGAGCTATATCATCTTCTGACTTCATTATACTATCCCTTTGTAACTTCTTCTTACACAATAATCAACACTTGTAACATATCTTTACATTACATACTTATATCTTCAAATCCGAATAGGCGCGACCCAAAAAAAATCATTAGTCGGCCCTAAAACAAAAATACATAATGCTTCCAAACAAGTCAGCCCAAGCGTGTTTACTATAACATTAATTACATTATTACAAAATTATAACTAAAGGTGCTTAGCCATTACATTATAAAATCATACACGCTGATCAAAACTGTAGTCAGCTTCCATGCTATGTTTCCTGGACTGCAGGTCTACTAATCTGTCTGTAACTTTTCCGTACTGATGTTTCGTACTCTGCGCATTTAAATCTAGCATGTATATACACCATAGAGTATACATCTAAGCACACATTTTTTGGTGTGATCTCTAACATGTGTATTGATGTGTTGATCTTTGTATCTCTCTGTTTGTCCTATTTTATGAACTTAGTCATTTTATCGTCTAAGTTATCTTTGACAGAAACTTAGTATGACTTTGTTGCCATGATTGACAACACAAAATAAGTCATGCTTCCTTAGCAAGTCAACTTTCCAAAAATCTCCCCCTTTGTCATTTATGGAAACAAAGGAATGTGGCTAAGTTACTCAAAATGACTTCATATACATATATACATATACATATATACTTCTTCGCATATACACATTCTATACTACTCCCCCTTTGACATTAATGACAAAGGTGTGCAAAAACTATAATTTTTTTTTTTTTAACATACTTACTCCATATATACTTCAGGGTACATAACTTGAAGAGATTGAATCTCTTTTTGCCAAAATACTTTCATTGCATCAACTATCTGTAGATGTGCGCGTAAGGCATATGTCAATTTCTCCATTTTCATTAGATCCATGCAAGGACCTTGATCATATGTTTGTATGGTGTTATCAATCTATTTTATGTTCTCATTAAGAACTACCAGAGATGGCGCAAGTGCATTCCTCAACTGAGTTTGTCTTACCCTTATCTTGCTGATTTCCAATTTTGCCTTCTCAATTTTGTCTAACTGCCCTTGGTAGACATTATTGCATATGCTCATATCTTGCGTGGAATTTTCAACTAATTTTCTTATGTTGTCTACCATTTCTTCTGCTTTTGTTATCTTTTTAGTGTGCTCAGAGGTGAGCTTCACTCTATCCATACAGTTTGCTATGACTTTCTTTCCTTTATCTGCCAATTCCTTCAATATAGCTTGCCCAATCTTTAAGGAATTCAGATCTAAGGTAAAGTTCTTTAACAATTCATTTAATCTCTCCTTCTTGTATTCATCTTCTACAATTTTAGTAGTAGATTCTACTAAGCTAGTGAAATGTGACTTGAAGTTTGATAAGATGTGGTCTACATCTTCAACTAATTGTACTTTGGCCACTTTTTGATCACTAGGCACTAGGTCATTCAAAATATTCACTGGTTCCAAGAAGCGAGGATTCCTCATTACTTGTTTCTCTTTTTCCTTTTCCATGGCAAGGACACTAATCTTGATAAGGTCTTCTTCTCCCCATGCATCTAAAATTGCTGAGTCAGGAGTTAACCTTGACAACAATGAGGGATGGTGAGAAAATAGTGTTCTGACTTGTATCAACACGTTCACTTTTGACATGAATCTCCTTCACTGGTGTCTCATTATCTTGAGTATCTTTCTCCTTATCCAAGTCTATTGGATCAATGGAAGGAACTTCATTCTATTGTAGAGATGTGTCATCTATGTTCATTCCTTCATCAACCTTATTCATATCATTATCAGAAGTTGTCATAGATATCTTGACATTGTCAACTATTATAGTATCTTCTGTATCTTTAGCTGTCTCAGAAGTTATTGTCACTATGGACGCTGAATCCTGTGGACCTGTTGTAGGTGCAACCTAAATTACTAGAATTTTAACCTGTTTGGGAGGAGTTGGGGTAACTTTTGGTGTAGGCGCCGTTGGTGGATACATATGTCTTTCCATAAAGACTTGTGCAAATACCTTTTCAGTCTCCTTACCAATCTGTTCGTACTCCTTGTACATAATTTTTAGAGTCCTTGTCTTACTATGGAGATGAGGGTTCACCAGATCTAATAGAATATCCTTCTCATCATGTGAACAAACAGGAAGAAGAGTATCCAAAGTTTCTTCTCTAATCTTCATGTCCTCTTCAATAGCATGTCTTTTCATTATCTCTAGTATGTTCCATAACTTATCTGGTATTACTATTTTGAGTTCAAGAATAGACTTCTTAAACTTGATCATATGAGATATAATCATAGAGTGTATCTCAGTCTTATCCATCTCTTGATACATAACATAAACTTTTGATAATGTATCCAGTCTTCCTTCATTTACAATCCTATTCTTCAAGATATTTAGACTAGGTCTAAATCCTACCTTAGGTGGAGCTTGAACATTCTTATCTTTGCTCCGAGTAGCTCTTGAGGATGGATGACTTGTAGCCACTTGCTTCCTTCCTCTAGGTTTCTTACTAGGTACAGAAGGTGGAGATGTATCTAGTTCAATTGTGGTAGTAGGTGTAGTGGTACTTTCCTCATTTTTCTTCTGCTTCTTCTTCTGATTTTCAATAGTTTTCTCAATTTTAACTTTAGCAATTTTGGCTTCTTTTGCCTTATCCAAATCTTCTCGAGTGACTCCATGCTTTCTCAAAATGTTGGATGTAGTTCTGGATGCTTTCCTTTTGTTAACAGCAACTTGTAGTTCAATATCCACTCCGTTGGTCTTTTCTCTATAGGTGCCCCATCTAGGTTCATTAGGGTCTTTAGGTGCTGACAATAAGACCTGCGCATATCCTTCTAACACATGGTCTTCTACTTCCTACCCTAGTGGATTAATCCACTTAGTTCTAGGATCAACAGCCTCCATGCATGTGCAATCTGTCTCTACCATAAAGCATATTGTATCCCTGTATTTTTCAACTATCTTCTCAGATAGTCTGAACCTGCTCTACATTTTGACCCTGAATATTTTTATGGCCATATCCATTTTATCTCTTGCACTAGTTTCTACTGTGTCTTTAAGAGATATCTGAGTCATTGTGGGTTTGCCTTTGTCTAGATAAAGATCTGCAACCTTTCCGACTATGTGGTGATACAAATAGATGATCAATGATCCAAACGTAAATGTTTTGCTTCTGTCATGTTTGATGATTCTGATATTTTCAATCAAATGATCACGCAAGACCTCACATAGATTGTATTGGGTGTTGTCCTTCACAATTCTGATAGCTACAAGGACTATTGCTGTAGAGACACTATTCAACCTGCTTGCTTGCTGAAACTTGTATCCAAGTATCATTGTTATGAGTTTAATGTCATCCTCCTTGATAGGGTCAACTGTCATTCCGCACCTATCACTTCTGGAAAAACAAAATTGCTCAATTTGTTTCTTTACATCTTTACCAATGGGAAATACTGGTCTATTCATTGAAATTCTTGTTAACTGATGGATTAAGTCTGCAGTAATACGGACAAGAACATCAACAATCCAAAAGAGATCATCATGAATTCTGCTTAATAGAATTTTTACCCATTTTGGTTCTTCAAACTCATGCGCATTTGAATACTCCAAAATAGGGTTATCTTGTAGGTGCGCAAATTCATCCTTGAATGTGAAATCCTTATTTAACATTGATGCCATATGAGAAGCTATATTATCATCTCCTAATGACTCCTTTTTACAGTAAATGTACGTGCAGATATCTTCAATGTGAACAATGCCAAGCGGGGTTTTGGAGAAAGCCCCTTCCACATCATCCAATATGGATTTGAATGGATGCTTCTTAAATATAAACCTCTTCCTCTCTACTACATCAAACACAACTGGGGTCGTCATACTTATTTGTTGTTTTCTTATGTAGGGTTTCCATGAAATTTTGAAATGGCGCGACGGCTAGGGCTCCACTTCAAACTGATTATCCATTCATTCCAACTACCAAACTATTTATGCCTTCATGCTTTGATCTCTTATTGCTCTAATGCTCTTCAATTTTTGTGCTCTCAAATGTAATTTGTGAAAATGATCGACTACGAACTTCATTTTATATGATCTGTTGCATTTAATGCTTGCAACCATACATAGAGATTTTCAAAATTTAATCCTAATGCAATTTAGATAATGTGTGAATGCATATAGTTGTAATCTGTGCTTTTAACCATGAATCCAAAGGTGCATACTCTGAAGTGAGTACACCAACCACACAGGGGTTCTGAGCTAGAATAGCTCCCCCTAAGACCAAGAAGGTCTATTAGGCAGAAGTAGAGGGTGCGTCCACTGGAAATGCATCAACTACTTTGTCAATATTTTTTTCCTTCTTAACTTCAACCCATATTTTGCTTGAATCTTCATTTGCTTTGACAAAATTGACTTCTCCTTTCTCTTCAAATAGAGACTTTTTGGGATCCTCTTGTTTCTCAATTTTGGATCTGCAAAACCTTATGATATGTCTATCCTTTCCACATGTGTGACAAATGATAGGAGGTCTGATGTTCTTGCTCATCATGCGGCACTATTTTTCTATGTGTCCATTGTAGTTGCATATTTGACATGTAATGTTCTGCAAATTTCTTGAGAGTTGATTTCTTTGATTGTTTTGATTCATACTTCTGTGATTCTACTGATGATGATTCTTATGACTTGTTCTGCAATGTATATCCCTATGACCAAACTTATTACAGGAGTAACAATAACCTTTAAAAGGTCTTACCTCTTTGCAATCTCTTGCCAAATGCCCATGTTTATTGCATGCATAACAAGTTTTGTTAACTTGCTTGATTTCTCTTTTAGGTGGTTCAGAGATAACCTCTATAGTATCTTCAACTTTCTTAACTTCTGAAGATGCTTCAAGTGTTTTTTATTTCTCTTGTGATGATTTGATTTCATCTTGTGTTGTACTGAATCCAAGACCAGAAGTGTTCCCCTTTTTTCTTTGTGCATTGAGCTGGGATTGAATCAAATTAGAACTTGTGTGGAGTTTATCAATCTTATCCTTTGCTTCTGTTAATTCAAATTCCAACTTCTTCTTCATGTTTTCCAATTCCAAGACTTTCATGTTTGCCTGCAAAAGTTCATCTTCCAGTTGATTTCTTTCTTTGATCTTGTCTTCAATGGTGTTCTGGTTATCTGTAAGTTGTTCCTCTAGATCTTCAAGTTTATCTTTTAAATATTTGTTCTCTTCATTAAGATTTTTGACCATTTGTCCTAGATCACTTGTAGAACAATCTTTCAGATCTTTTCTTAGCCTTTTAATAAGTATTTGAGAGCCATCATTTTTCAATCTTAGTTCTTCATT
>MU226046.1:3579518-3597504 GCA_018584345.1 Thuja plicata
GAAAGGACATGCCTCTTCCTATTAATCATAATTTAATCAATCGTATAATGTTTCATCAATCAATTATTAATTAAGAATAATATAATAATTTAATATTGAATATTAAATTTTCATATGATTAATAATAGTATAACATATATAGTATATTATTATTAATCAACATGTATTATATATATTCTAATGATCATACGACTGAAGCTAAGAACATTAACACTCCCTCTTAGCTAGGGAGGATGATCAAAAAGAATGTGTAGTGGTCTCCTGTGTCAACACTTATGACCCTCACTATAGCTATACAAAACATCAACACTGTGGAGGAGGAGTATTATTCTTTGATGAAGAATCACACTTGGGATCTTTGTTCTCTTCCTAAGGGAAGAAAGTTAGTGCGATGCAAGAGGTTGTATCGTACTAAGTTTGCTATTGATGGTTCTATTGATAAGTACAAGGCACGTCTTGTTGTGAAGGGTTTTTCACAGGTTGAGGGTATTGATTACACTGAGACATTTGCCCCTCTCACCAAGATGAACTCTATTCGCCTTGTCTTATCCCTTGCAGCCTCTTAGGGATGGCCCATTTTTCAGATGGATGTGAAGAGTGCATTCTTGTATGGTGATCTTACTGAGGATATTTACAGGGAGAAGCCTCGGGGATTTGTGCAGGATTCCTCCTTGGTTTGCAAACTTCAGCATTCTTTGTATGGTCTCAAACAGGCCCCTTGGGATTGGTATGAGAAGATGGACTCCTTTCTGCTTTCTACAAGATTCAGATGCTGTCATTCTGATCCTACAGTCTACATTCAGCATCTTGACGATGAGGTTTCGATCCTTATGCTATATGTTGATGATCTTCTCCTCACAAGTAGGTCATCTTCTATGATTCAGGATGTTCAGCGTGCATTGATGGAGCAATTTGAGATGACTGACCTTGGTCTATTACATTTCTTTCTGGGTCTGTAGATTGTTCAATCCCCTATTGGGATCTTTGTTTACCAGCAGAAGTATGCTCTTGACATGCTTCAGCGCTTTGATATGCTTGATTGTAAGACTGCTCCCACACCTTTTCAATCAGGTGTTACTTTGTCTACCTTTTGCACTTCGCCTTTAGTGGATCCTACATTGTATCGGCAATTGGTTGGCAGTTTGTTATACCTGACACACACTCATCCTGATCTCTCCTTTATAGTTGGTCTAGTCTCTCGGTTCTCACATGAGCCTCATGAGAGTCATTGGAAAGCTGCCAAGCATATTTGGAGATACATTCAGGGCACACTTATGTATGGCATTCATTACACATTAGGGGCTCCTCACATTGTTGGCTACACTGACTCGGATTGGGATGGTGATGTTGATGATCGAAAGTCTACTTCTGGCTTTGTTTTTTGTCTTGGCTCTGGTCCTATCACATGGTCATGCAAGAAGAAGAATACTCATGCACTTTCATCTACAAAGGCTGAGTATAGAGTAGCAGTGCATGCTAGTTAGGAGATTCTCTGGCTTCGATAGTTGATGACTAAGTTTGGCTTTCCTCCTGATCGTCCCACTATTCTGTGGTGCGATAATCAGAGTGCTATTGACATTTCCTACAACTTGGTGGAGCATCAGTGCACTAAACACATTGAGCTTCATATGCATTTCATCCATCAGTAGATTCAGGATGGTGTTCTCAGTTTGGAGTACATTCCCACTAACACGCAGGTTGCTGACATCTTCACCAAACCTTTTGCATCTCCGCGCTATCTTCAGTTGCGTTCTATGCTTGGGGTGATGAAAGTTGTCCTTGGGGGGTCTTGTTGAGGCCTTCCTTCATGTTTTTTCATCATGTTTGTTTATCACTTTTTGGAGAGGGGTTTTTCCCATTGGGTTTTCTCCTTTATCTCTGGTTCATAGAGATTTCCTTATATTGGGTACCTGATCAGGCCTTGTTGTCGGGACCCTTTTTTCCTGCTTTCATAGCTGTGCTAGGTTAGCTTACCTCCTAAGCTTTGCTTAAGGGGGGGTGTTAGAGTATCTATTTATCTTCACTTATTAATTAGATCATGTTGATTTAATTATTAAGTTGTCTATGTACTCTATTTTCACTTAAGATGTCTCTTAAGTGCATATAATTAATATTTCATATTAATTATATTGCGCAACCTAGCTTTTCCCTTTTAGGGTTTCGCTCACCTTTAAGGTTGAAATTTTGTAACTATTGTTTCATTACTTTGGAAATACAATTTTCTCTCACTCCGCTGATATTTTCCAAACCCTAGCTTCTGTCTCTTTGGTTTCCTTTTAGCAACAGGTTATATGCATGCAGGTATTCTTGGTAATCTGTGAAGTTGGATTTCTCAACTTCTACAAATTTAAGTTTATTGCAAAGATTTAGCGCAGACTGTTGATGTAAAGAAGATCTTGTGGCCGGTGTATAATCTTTGAATGAAACTCAAGGTCAGTAATTTGTTCAGCGATTAAGAGACAGCTATCTCTGAATCTCCATATTTAATCAAGGTCAAGCGTGGTTAGTTCAAGGATGAGGCAGGTTTGTTGATGAAGGATTTGAACTTTTGATCAGAACAGAGATTGGCTAGTGCTAGATCACCAAATGATAATCAAATTCTTCCTTTCTATCACAGATCTGTGGTTAATTAATCTCTAAGAAATTTCCTTTAGATCTAATGACAGGAGTGAAGACTTAGAGGCCAAGATGAAGGTTTATATCTATTAAGACATTACACTTGGTGTCCACATTTCCTTCTAGTTAGTGGGACCTGTAGTTTCAAGCCAAAGATAAAGTGAAGGTCGGATAAGTTATTTTTGATCTCATAGTGGGTGTAAATCTTTAGAGCCAAGATGATCATCAGATAGTGTTTGAGGCATTGCACCTAGATGACACGTGGCAGGATCAGATCTTGGGCCTAGGTAACTTAAAAATGATCAATGGATGTGTTTTAAATTTGATCACAGTTTTGATCTCGATCATCCAAGCCTTGTTCCGCACCACCTGTTACTATTATAACTAAAATTCAAATATTCAAACTTATTCTCAAAGGGTTTTCATGGTGATGGACTTAGATCTTGTCTCAGAGTTATTAATGAATCAATCTGATCTTTTGGATCAATATTCTATAGTTGTTGAATAGTGTAGGGATAGCAATATGATATGGCGAGATACATTTATGTCCAAATTTGATAGATGGGGTTTCTAGATCAGATGGATAAATGCTTGTAGTGGCGCCTAGTCTCTTCTACATTTATGTGGAGTTGTTCATTGCACCATGGCTTGAGATTTTAGACTTCACGATACTGCGCTTACATCCTTGGACTAGGGAAAATGATTTCAGATCAGGTTTGCATAGATTGAAGAGAAATATCTAAGGTTTCAACTTGATCATAGAATTGAATGTCTTTAATGTTTTGACATGACTTGTTGTAAACCCCAACCATAAATGGTCTGAAGCTTGTTATATTCCTATTCCTATAAAGGAATTTTCAAGACCATTTAGTAGGGGTTGGAAAGTTGGGAGACAATTGTAAAAGCATTAGGCTTGTATTTGTTTCCAGTCTAGGATATAGCAAATGTGTTTCAGACTGTACTAATATAGAAAGTTTATGATTTTTTGCATATTGTCTTATTTTGTATTCCCTTGTCATATTGATGCATAAACTATATTTCATCACACTTAATATAAGTATTCTCATATTTTAAGTCTCTCCTTTGTGTTATCTATTAAGTTGTAAGCTTTCTGACTTACTATATGAGTTTTTCTTATACATATGTCTATTCCACAAGTCTTTGATCTTAGATCAAATTAAAATGCTTTGGATATTACACTAATTTTAGTGGATTATCTAGTTAAGGATCATGTAGTGTGTGATTTGATAGATAATTATGTTTATGGCTACCTATACGTTTGTTTCAACTTTCAGTGTTGTATTTAGGAATTTACCCAATAGATAAGGCACTGATCGAAAGAAAGTATTTTCTTTGGAGGTATATGTATGACTGGTTTGGATATATTTTGTCCCTAAACTTACAACAAAACCATTTCATTTCCCTTTATTTTTTGTAGTTGTTGTTATTATCCCACCATGGTAGTGAAGAGTCAATAAGTGAGTGGTTACCATTTAGTACTTACTTGCCATTTATCTGTTGTTCAAATCTAGATGTAGAAGACATTGTAAAGAGTTGATTTAAAGTTTGGATTAGGTGTACCCACCTTGGTTTTTCAGAGCTAGAAGTGTAGAGGGTAGTCTTGTCCCTATAGTTGGTCCAGTTATCTTATAGAACTTTCACACTTGGAGCTAACCACTCCTAATATCAGTCTTAAGATATATTGGTTGCTTCTCAAAGCTTAATAGTTTCAAACACCAACATGTGGAGCCTTTAATAGAAAGGTGAAATGAAAAGCTTCTTTTAATCGATAGACTCTTTGAATGCAAGGAGAGACTCATCATGTGCCAACATAGGAGACTCTTGATATCCCATTAATTAACACTTCAGCAATATGTGGGGCCACTTCTGTCATGGAAAGACCATCAACACATGATGACATATCTCTCAACCATGGTGACTCTTCAACCCTCAAACATAGATGTGCCATCCTCTACGTAGATTAAATACAAGTAATAATAATAACATACAATATAGATTCTTAGAGGAAGGTAAAATACATTCAACCTTGAACACAACAGTTCACCACATATAAACATATGAAATAACTAGAAACCATCACAGGTACGGATGATATCTCCAACATCTACTTAAAGAAACATCAACAACATTTGGATTGTATACAATGAGTCCATGAAGTGTTTATGAAACCTCTATTACCATCCCATTTAGCCCAAAGAAATTGACTGAAAATTTTGACTAAACCATCATACCCCTTTTTTTAAGGCATCTAACATGAGGAGAAGTACATATGTGTGGGAAGAAAGACTTTTTTGACAACTTGTATTTTTTTAACCAAAGATAGGAATTTATTTCCCCAATGGAACAATTTATTCCTGACTCTATTGAGGTACCAATTCCACCTATCTTTGAGTTACATCATGATACCAAATGGTATACCAAGGTACCTCATGATTTCCTTGTGTTTAATTTATTTCCATCTTGAGGAATTCAATAAGGAATAGATCCATGTTGAACCAACAAAATTATTTTTATTGTGAGCAAGTTTTGAACCTAAAATAACACAATACAACTCCAATATCTTCATCATATTAGAAATGTTTATTTAAGGATTTTTTAGAAATACATTCTATCATTAGCACAATCAGAATTAGTAACAATTCCATAATTAGGGATAGAAATTCTTGAGATCGAACTCATATTGTTAGCTCTTTGGAGTAAATATCCCAGCACATCTATTGTAAGGACATATAAGTATGGGGCTAGGGGAAAACCTTGCTGAATAGATCTTTATAAGTGGAATGGATCAATTATCACATTGTTGATAGTAATTCAAGCATTAGCGTCCTCAAAAAGCATTTGAACATGAGCTCAAATTTTAGGACCAAAACCAAGCCATTGAAGCATTTTAAGGATAAAGATCCACTAGATTCTATCATAAACTTTATCAAAACCAAGCTTGATCAAAATGGCATTTTGATTTGTTTGTTGAACCCATTCATAAGTATCCCATGCTAACATGATATTATCAATAATAAATCTACCAGCAATGAAACATGTTTTTTCAGCTCTAATAATACTTTGCACCATGGGTTTTATCTTGATGGCCAAGGCTTTTACTATAATTTTGTAGGAGGTGTTGAGCAATTTTATAAGATGCCATCCAAAAACAAAGTCTTCATGTTTTCCTTTAGGAAGAATTTTAATTATACCACCGTTAATAATGGGACCCAATGATCCATTTTTAAAGGCCCCGAGGTATAAACAATAAATCATCCTTGATGTGTTTCCCCATAGCTTGGTAAAATTCTATGAAAGGTCATCGTTTCCAGGACTTTTATTGTATAGATCCATAGAGAAAAGTGTCTTTTCTAACTCTTCTAATGAAAAAATTATACCATGGTATAAACTATAATCAAATTCAATCTTGTTAGGGATATAAGGTTTGACCATGTCTTTAAGGGCTTGGTGAATATCTTTCCATTGATCATCTTTAAGAAGCTTTTTATAAAACCGTATGAAAATATTGCATATTTCAACAGGATTACATTGAAGAGTCTAAAATTCATCCCTTATTGCACCGATCCTTTCTTTTTTATGTTTATAATTGAGATAAGTAAAAAATTATTTGGTTCCTTTGTTCCCTTCTTTTATCTAATGGAGGCTAGATCTAACCTTAGCTCCTTAAACTTTAGAATTTTTATTTTTTTGCAATTGTGCTTCAATAGAAGCAATAGAGGTTTGAAAACTAATATTGTATGGATCATCATTAAGAATTTTATTGGCTTGAAAAAGTCTTCCTTGTATGTATTTTATCCCTACGTTTACACGGCCAAGCCATTCTTTTGCCAAATAGATGTAAGAAATTAGTGCATTGGGTAATGGTTGCACAACACCATTTAATACAAGACTCCCCTTCATTTGGTTTAGGAAGAGAATTATAAATCCCTTCAAGAGAGGCTAAACAGATAGGATTTTTAACACATGAGGCATTTAATTTGAAGGGAAAAGATTGACCAATGTGCAAAATTTGAGACAAACTTATATTATAGTTAATGGGAAAATGATCAGAGAGAGTGGCAAACAAGTCAACTTGAACACACAATCCCTATGAATCTTGTGCCATTGGTAAATAGGATAAATATAAAATCTATCCAGTCTACTCAAATTTTTTTCTTATCCTATTTTGCAATTAGACAAAATAAACCAACTTTTTGAATGGGTGGAGAACTTGTCATGAATAGGATCAACTACTCCCAAGGAGTTATGAAAAAATAACCAACTATCAAATTCTTCTCGGGTAAAGTTAAATTGTTTGGACTATCTAATCTCTTGAGGGTGTTCAACCATGCTAAAGTCCCCCCAAGAATCCAATCAGCATTGGGAAGAAAATTAGCCACCCAATTTCATAAATCAAATCGATCCTTGGTAAAATTAGGGGCATATATTGAGCAAAAGCCAATGAGATGACCATGAATAAGAGTGAGATCCAAGACACAACTATTGGATGGGTCTTTTCCCTTATTAATGATGTAATTATCAATCCATGAAGCGAGACCAGTAACAGCCCCACCTCTTTTGTCATTATGTAATGTGTGAAAAAATTGGCATCTCTCCAAACATTGCATAATGAAGCATCAAGATTGATGTCACAAATTTTAACTCCTCGAAGGAAAAGTACATGAGGGGTCTATTTCATAACTATATCATTTACTTTATAATTGGGAGGAGGGAGCTAAATCCCTCAAAAATTCCAAGAAAGGATTCTAAAGCTCATAGTGAAGGGTGTGAGGAATTCTCATCCTAAGACAACATGCTAAGAATATTATCAAGATTCAGTTTAGAACCCTTATCTATACATTTTTTAGAGGTGGAGGAAGAAGATCTGGAATGTTGGTGAGAGGAAGGGAAAGGAGAAGTGGAGTCACAAGAATGTGGTTGAGGGGATGAATGATAGGAAAAGGGAGGGAGCGGCTAAGGAGATAATTGGAAGGGGGAGGTGTCTCAAACCTTAGGAAAAGGGTAAAGGAACAGAAGAAGTGGGTGACTTTTTCCTCTTCCTAATAGAATTCCACCCATCCAACATGATTGCATCCTTAAAGAGGGAGTAGGCTCCACAAGACCATCAAAAGAAGTGTTTTGGGTAAGAGGGGAGGTCAAAGATTTACTAGAGACTGGTGTTGGAAAAGGGAAAGGCTAAGAAACAGAATAAGAATGACCATGGTTGAGATTAGTCAAGTGGTTGTTTGATGGAATAGAATTGGAAGACTAGGCTAACTTATTTCTCCTAATGGGACATTCTTATATCAAATGGCTCTCCTTTAGGTAGTAAAAAGAAGCATTTGACTTATTGAAGTATACTAATAGTTTAACCAACTTGAAACCTATTCCAGAGATTGAAACCCTATGAGGTCATTTATAAAATTCAATTTTAGAAAGCACACCTCGAAGGAAAAACAAGATAACAATTGTGCTTTGGTATTCTGAGATAACTCAACAACATCATCAAGAAGTTTAATTTCTAGGGTTTTACCTTAAAATTATCTTATGACACTGGATCATCTAGATCAACACATATAGGTATCCCTTCTTTCTCCACAGATACATACTCAGAGGCACCACCAATTTCTATTAGTTTTTATCTTGTAAACTTGGTTTTCTTTCATTTCACATTCTAAGTATTCTTCACTCTTCCCTTCCTCCATAACCACCATATTAGAGTTGGACTCTTTCTCAAGCATCTTTATGGAAAGTCTAGCTTTAGATTTAAGTCATTTTTTCATTGATCAAACCGCTTCTAGTCCCTTCCAGTGTGACTTTTTTCTCATCGTTGTTAATCTCCATGGTGTTGGCTAGGGTTTCCCATGTTGCTCTGTCTATTTATTCCAATTCTACCCACCTAGAACCCTTTCCTCCTTCCAGAGAAACTAATATTTTCTCCGTTATTATTTATAGAAACCCCCACAAACACCATCATAGATAGGGTTCACACATTCACTCATTTTTCTAAAAGGGATATTAGTCCAAATTTGGGCATGTGATAAACTATGTGATTCCCAAAATTTTAAAAGACAACGGTTTTGGGTTTCGGAGTTCTAGGACACTCAATTTTTACTATACTTGAGGCCTACAACCCCATGACTCCACTTTAAAACATAGTGGAAATAGAAGTATCAAAAGGTTTACCTTGTGAAAATAATTTTTCATGTTGTCATCAAGTGTGTTACATACTTGTTTCATGTATTTTTAAGTTGATAGGCTTTCCCTCCCGAGGGAGCTCAGTATCGTACATCTAATTTATTGTCTCAAGCATGAAACCTTCTCATGCCATACTACTGGTTATTTTTTTCACACCCCCAAAATGGTATTGCAGGCTAGTTTTGTGAGAAATCTGAGAACAGTTTCACAATATTTGTAAATTTATTTCAGAGTATCCTCGCATTAAACATATTTGTCTTGGCGATCATAGTGCCTATTCTTACAATTTAGACGGACGCCTACACAAATTTTGGAAGGGTCGAGATCGCCAAAGTCTAAGTGATGGTAGAAATTTTGAGTGTAGAAGGTGATTCTGTAGTTGTACTAGAAATAGATGCAGCATACAATGCTCTCTTTTCTCCATTAGAATGGTGAGAGGGATATTTGGCAAGTGGTGTTCTTGAAGAAATGCTTGGCTTAGTGATTCCTATCTTAGGTAAGAGATGAAACAAAAGTAATGATTTATATATGCTTTGCAATTTCTTAATGTTTTAACTAGAGCATGTTACTGACATTGCTTTGTACTTTCTAAAGAAGCCAATAGCTCAGCAAAAATAGAGGACACTCCATCACAAATGATTCTAGCAGAAGGAATTGCCATAGATATTCAAGGTGTAGATGGAACAAGTATATCCGTACATTTTTACAATATTCTAATATTGAAGTTGCTTTATAATAGTTATAAGGAAGATTTGTTTGCTTTGTATTTTATAAATGTTGTAACTGGTGCAACTGATAGACATTGCATTTGAAATAGGAGAAGGTAGTAGCTCAGCAAAACCAGTAGACGCTACACTTCAAACACGACGAGTTGAAGAAATTCAGGACACAAATAGAACAAATACGTTCATTCACATTTACAGTATTATGATATCAAATACACTCTACGATTATAATTTTAATCTCTACAATCAACACTATGTTTTCTTAATAATAAAAGGCACGTACTATTGTAGGTGGTCAACATACCAGTGAGTCAAATCTCATAATTCCTATGAGGAAAATGTCATTTGTAAGATATAGCGAAGGAGAGCGAGACACATTTTGCTACTTTCAAAAAATGGTTACAGATTTCTGAAAATTGCCTCGAGAGTGGAAGCGTTTCCTTACCTACCATTGACTGGTCTGGAATATCTTCATTATCAACAATGAAACCAAGCACGTGGATAGATGGCAAGTCTAGTTGATTACTTGGGTATTCATCTGCTGGGAATTTGAGAACATGAATATTCTTGTAAAGGTATGCATAAGTTTATATATAGACATATATAATTGATTCCAGTGAAATTAATGAGCTTTGATCACTTTTTTTGTAAATAATAAACAACACATAGTTGCGTTGAATGAAGAATCCCAACAGATGTCAATACAAAGAAACCAGCTCTCAAATGGTGGCAGTGACAAATATTAAAATAAAATAAAATTGAAGAAACTGTCCATCCAAACATTGAAGAGATAAAAGAAGAGACCGTGCTTTTAACTTCCCAAGATGTTTAGATATATAATCTTCAAATTGTCAATTTATAGAAACAAAAGAAAGTCGGTGATTGGCTGAAAAATACTGTATTACCAACCCAGTATTGTATATTAATGAATATAATTTTAATATATTGTTTACTTGAGAGTAGTGACTATGCACGAGGTCTCTTTTAGCATTCCAAATGGAAAAATTCTAATGTAGAAAATTATAACAATAAGAATCTATTACAAGAGTTCATGAGAGATTGTATAGATGTAGTACTTGCCTTTTATTTTAATTTAGTAATTAATTGTGATTATAATAAAAATATATTTTAATTTTAATAAAATTTATTATATTTATAAAATATATTTTATTGAATATAAAATTGTATAGTTATAATAATAGAGAAATTTCTTTTTCAAATTTAATTTCTATAAATAATATCTAGAAATTGTAATTAATTATTTAACTAATATAAAGTATGATCAAATTTTTGGCAACAATTTTGACATATACATAATATTCAATATATATTTCAAATATTTTAGTATAAATGATATGTTTTATATAGTGGACTATAAAAGCACCTTTCCTTTCCTATAGTTTAATAGTTTAATATTGAATTGCTTACTATTAATTTTCAAATAAATTTAATAACTATAAATATTGATTTGTATAAAATAAATATAAATTAATTTACACTTAATTTAAATTAAATTTAAATATTTTTAGAAATAAAATTATTATAATAAAATTAAGTATTTATTTAATACATTTTTATTTAAGTTATAATTTTTGTAATGAATAAAATAATAATTACAAGAAAAATAAATTCACATAATAATTTTTATGTAAATATTTGTTAATAAAAAGTTGCCACTTATACATTAAAATAAGTACATATAATATAATATTTTTATTTTAAAAATAAAAATGTTAATCAAAACTCTAACAAAAACTTTTAAAGGGGAAAAATTAATAGATAAAACTTCAAAGACCTTGAAACATCCAAATAAATATTTAAATTTGATCACATCTTAATTTTTTAAATTGTGGTGTCGCAAGCAGAGTGTGTTTAACCATGGAGGAAGCTCCCTAGTTAAGTGCACTCGAGCTAGAGTAGTACAGGGATGGGTGACCTCCTGGAAAGTCTTAGTGCTTCGCCTTTGTGAGCATCACCTAGATGCAATGCTTGCTAAGTGTTTCATTCATTCTCATCAGATATGGGTTCGTGTGAACCACTACTCATGAACACCAGTCAATGAATTTGACTAATCGTAATAGGAATATCACTGATCATAATTTCTAGGAGCTTATCTCAAAAAACATTTACATTAATTTATGGAATGTGGGCTAAATGTGCTATCTACATGAGCCAAAGCACAGATGAAGATGATGGAATATGGAGGAAGCAATAAAATCATTTATGGTTTCTAGAATTCTGTGTATAAGGCTCAAGCCAAATTAACCAATCATATATTCAAAAAATCATTTTAAAATATTATAAGCTTAAAATATTTCCATTTATACTATACAAAATATAAAATTTATAACTAAATATAAAATTTGGTGAATTGCAATTGGTGCAGAAAAGTTATTTTAATCACAAGTTAACACTGAAAATCCATAAATAGATACAATAGTACTTAACCTACCGGCAAGTACTCATAATACCAATTGAAATAAAATTGATACAATAGTACTTAACCTACCGACAAGTACTCATAATACCAATTGAAATAAAAATGTTTATTTTCTCTTTAAAATTGACAATAAACAAATTTTACACATTAGACAATCATTTATATAATAGTAAATATGAAGAATAATTTCACAATTAAAAAGAAATTTTTCAACACTAGTGACATAACTATAGCATATGACAAGACAAAGAAAGTATACTATAAGCAAAAGGAAGAAAAACATGTGTGAAATTCGACCAACAGAGAAGTACTATAGTATAGCAGAGTGGACCACAAGTACTTCTGCTACAATAGACATGAACACCAAAAAGCTTCAAGAATACATAGAAGGGCTCATAAAATAATAACTAAAATGATATAAGATATGGTCAAAATCCTTATTCAATAGTATCTTATTTGTTTTTGTTAGAAATTGTGAAAAGTAAAAAATTATCCATTATTTCTATTTTTGTTAGAAATTTTTTTATATAATTATTAAATTTACTTTATCTATGAATTATTAATCAAATCTAATAAGAATTCAAATTCTGTTGTAAAGTTACTTCACTTGCTTTAGTGGTTACATGTCTCTTTAAATATGATCTTCTTCTAGTATTGAAAATCTGACTAATATTATACTAGTGATAAGCTTTAACAACTCATGATGTTTTTGATTAAGGTAAAAGCAGGTTTTGAAGGGAACCCCGAAACCCTTTAACAAAACAAAGAGAGGAGAGACTAAAAAAACCCAATGAGCATCAGATTGACCCAGAGATAGGAACAATCAACAGAGGGTGAAAACCCAGATATAGCAGCATAAACATACTAAACAAAAGGAACAAAAAACTGCTGGAAAGAAAACAGAATAAAGGCCTGCCAGCACCAAAATCAGAGCAAGGAATTCAGAAGGCATTCAGAGTCCGTCAGCTGACTCTTCATAGTTGTCACATTCTCTCTCAGCTTTTGAAGATCCGGATCTTCATTCTTCTGCACCTTAGATCTAGTGCGAGTTCCAGGTCCCGAGTGCTGGAAGGAAACAGGGTGCTCAGCATTGTCTTTATTGTTTTCCAGCCAAGTGCTCAGAGACATCAGGTTCTCGAGCGTAGCCTTCATTCCAGTGTTAACCAAAGTGAGCAAGTGTTTCAGCATATCTTCATTCCCTTCAATTTTCTTCTGAATGGGAATCATAGCTGCTTCTACAGCTTTTCTAATTTTTTCCTCAATCTCATCATTAGCAGAAGCATTGGGATTTTGGGAGAAATCATTCCTGATAATGTTTATGGTTTCCTCAATCATGGAGCTCTTATTCTCTAGTTTAATGCATCTATTTTTTAGTTCCACCAGATCAGATTGAACCCACTTATCCAAATTATAACTATATATTAATTTATTTTTAGCTATTTCCAAAGGAGACAAGAAAGTTGTCCTTCTCACCTCACTGTCCATCCTGCGGATATCGGCATGAAGCGACTGAACTTTACTGCCTTTGAATGTTCTATCTCTTTCCTCTTATCCTGCTCATGGCTCGGGGAATCATACGGCTCAGAAATGTCCTCTTCAATAACTTTGAAGCTATTATCCCCAGAATGCTCCGCATTACTATCTACTGTTTTAGTATCTGCTTCTTTATTCTTCACAGTTTCAGTCCCTTTAGTCTCCTTTTCAATAGCGTACTCTTTAACCAGACCAAAATTAACTTTTTCCCCAGACTTAGGGCAAAAACTACTTCCCTTAGCATTAGTGTTATCATGGTCCACCATAACCTTTTCCACAGGGGTGTTGGGAAAAAACAACTCAGTACTAGGTCCCTGCTGACTATTCTGGACATCATCAAAAATAGAGTCACGAGAGACGTGCTCCATAACAACTCATGATGTTATGTCTACAAATTTAATATGTTAGAAGGTCCATCTGTTTTAATATATTAATTGGTTAGAATGCTCTAATTAATATAATCTTATGAAAATATTTTTTGAGCTCTATGACCATGTTAAGTATGAATTTAGAACTAGAAGTGCCATACTTCAATATACTCTTTGAATGATTTGACATTCCATGAGCACAACCACTACATTCAAATTCCATAAAACATCTCCCTCATTTTAAAAGAAATATTAGTAGTTTGTGAACATTGTAGTGGGATTTAAGTGTTTGGTAATGTTGTTTTTGAAATTGCACTCCATAGATATATTGCAATCTTAATGCTTTAATATTTTATTTTACAGTGAATCTTAACGCACTATTAATATAGTATTTTAAGGTTGATTCACTCCATAATTGTGATATTAAGTTGAATGTTCTATTTTATTTCGCATAGTTTTAAAAAAAATCTACTTTTCTATAATAGTTTGAATGCCCTAATTTATTTATCACATATACATTTTTTACATAATGTTAATGGAGCCGACATTAAATCATTTCAATCTAAACAACAATATAATTGATGTTATATAACATTAAAATATATTTATATTTAATCTTCAATTTCCTATTGGCTTATCTCTTGAACCTCCTCTAGGTACTATAACCACCTGAATTTGGTTTGTTCCAACTTTAGACCCTATTTGCCCTAAGTGTGATCATACCCCCAATTATGTCCAAACGACCCTGTTACTACTTGGCATAATTCATTCAAATCAGATTTAAGCTCCTAAGCGATCTAATCACTAATTTACATTAATTTCTTTAGTGTAATTAATTTAAGGGAAATTAATGAAATCCTATTTATACCTCATCACTTGCAAAATCAATCCCCTAGCCTAAATTGATTCAATTTGGCTATAGTCCTAATTAATTATTACAAATCAAATCAAAAGCTTAAATGATTAATTAAATCCCTATTATTAAGTGAATATGTTATTACAAAAATTCATTTTATTAATATTCCCTCAAAGCTAACCAATCTCAAATATCCAACCATGAGTTCAAACTCATCCCAACCCCTTCTCACATGCTAATTCTTCTTAATTAGCTAATTAACCCTAATTAGCTAATCCCCCTCCACTCATTCTCTCTCCTCCCATCTCTATCTCCTTAATCACATCCCTTAAACCCTAATCCTAATCCTAAGCTACCCTTAATGTTGTCACATTCCATTAGGGAATGATTAACAACTCCACCCACTTGAGAAAGTCAAGGAATCTCAAGATTCCTTTCCTCAAGTCCACCTTGTCAGGCTTGACTCTAAACCCTCACTCATGCTTCTTAAACCCTCACCCATACCTCATTAATTCTTTCATAAATGAAGCATTAATGGCTCTTACATATTCCTTCCACCCATACCTCATTAATAAGTCTTAAACCCTCATTAATGGCAGCCCTTCTAGAGTCTTCTCCCCTTCCTCCATTTCTCCTATAAATAGGATGGATTTTGAGCTCAAATGGCCCTGAAATTGAAAGTCTTTGATTATATTGTTGTAATGCTCCTAGTTTTGAAGAGTTGATAGCATCCTTATGCTGCCCATATTTGGAGAATTGAAGAAGCAATCTTAGCTTGCTCATGTTTAGGACTTTCATAGTGCTTTCTAGCTTAAATCTTAGTTATATTTTTGTGATCTTCATTTCTAGAGCTAGATTTCATGTTTTGAATCATTTAGATCACTTTTTATTTGAATCTTCCATTCTTAGGTTGTATTTGTCACTGTAATATACATAATCTGAGGGCTATTATGTCATTTTTCATACTTCTCCTAGATAGGAAGCAATAGATCGATTTTAGTGATTGCTATGTTTGCTAACCCCTTTCTTTCACTAATGCAATGATTTATTGAAGTGTTGAATTTTTGTGTCTCTTAAGCTAATCTAAGTAATTACAAATTTTATTAGCTTGATGCACAATTGATGATTTATTATGTCTTCTTAGTTTCTCAATGACTTCTATGCAAAGAAAAAGAGTCACAAGGATAGGGGGCATAATGTTTTCTTGATTTTCTGCGTATGGTGATTATTTCAAATGATCCTATAAATTTCACCTAACTTAGATGTTTATGGTAAGAGCTTCCACCATGATTGGATAGCCGCATATATCTCAATCTTCTTTATGTGTAAACTATGGTGAGGTTGAAATAATTTCCTTGTCTATTTTCTGATCCAGATGCTCACTAAGTATACGAATCATAATGTACCCAAGGATATGAATTTTCAAGGTCATTGCGGGTCCAATATCTTGCCTTAATCAAAATCTGGTATATTAAAAGGAAGGTGACTGTTTTGTTATCCTGGCTTCTATGCCTTGATGCTTAAGTCTATTTTTGACATTTCAATAAAACATAGTATTCATACTTTCATAATATCAGTGGGTATTAGTGATGGTTGTACTATTAGGTGGTATCCATTCTAAAAGTGCCCAATGATGATAAAATGCTAAAATATCTTAAAATCAGTGACAAAGTCCTAAGAGTTTGCATGTAGCTACATTTAGAGATTGCATGATGCATTTTTGAAGAACAACATAAGGATTTGAGCTCAAACTCCTTTCTATTTTTAATTCATCTGAAATCCAAGCTATTTACATACCCATGCTTCCCGAAATCTTTGATCTATCGGGAACAAAATCAAACTCATATTTTTCAATGGGATTAACTTGGTACTCGTGTGTTTCCTCTTAAACACACCCCCATTCCTTCACTTCTTCTAATCCATTCTTTCTTATTCTACCCGATCACTGCAAGTGATACATCATTTCAACAGAGGAATTTTATTCTTTTCCTTTGATTTTCTTCTCGGGGGGGCATGATCACACTATTATCAATCAATTTTTTGCTCAAAACAGCATTAAAATGACTTCGTTATCAAACAAACTAGGGGCATGACAGTTTCCTTGACTAAGTCGAAACTATTGGATAGAAAGCTTTGGTTCTCATAAGCTGGATATCTTGTGTTTCCTCATTTCAAAAGATCCTTATTAAAGCTCCTGGTAGCTTCTTATGGACTTTTGGATGACAACCAAGTTTAGAATCAGTATTATCAATCTTTGGATGACAACCAAGTTCAGAATTGGTATCTTTAAGATCTTTTATTGATCTTTGGATGATAACCAAGTTCAAAATCAATTCTATCAGTTTAGTTCGATCGAGTGCGAGACTGATCTCATCAGGCATTTCGTTCGACAACCAAGAATGGAATTCTCAATCTTTCTGAAGTCTACATCAAAAACTTTATTTGAATCAATGCGTTGCTCGCACATCAATTCAAAGAGGGGCAAATGTAACCACCTGAATTTGGTCTGTTCCAACTTTAGACCCTATTTTCCCTATGTGTGATCATACCCCCAATTATGTCCAAACGACCCTATTACTACTTGGCATAATTCATTCAAATCAGATTTAAGCTCCTAAGTGATCTAATCACTAATTTACATTAATTGCTTTAGCCAATCAAATTAATTCAATTCAATCAATTCAAATCATATCTGGCTAAGGTAATTAATTTAAGGGGAATTAATGAAATCCTATTTATACCTCGTCACTTGCAAAATCAATCCCCTAGCCTAAATTGATTCAATTTGGCTATAGTCCTAATTAACTATTACAAAGCAAATCAAAAGCTTAAATGATTAATTAAATCCCTATTATTAAGTGAATATGTTATTACAACAATTCATTTTATTAATATTCCCTCAAACCTAACCAATCTCAAATATCCAACCATGAGTTCAAACTCATCCCAACCCCTTCTCACATGCTAATTCTTCTTAATTAGCTAATTAACCCTAATTAGCTAATCTCCCCTCCACTCATTCTCTCTCCACCCATATCTATCTCCTTAATCACATCCCTTAAACCCTAATCCTAATCCTAAGCTACCCTTAATGTTGTCACATTCTATTAGGGAATGATTAATAACTCCACCCACTTGAGAAAGTCAAGGAATCTCAAGATTCCTTTCCTCAAGTCCACCTTGTCAGGCTTGACTCTAAACCCTCACCCATGCTTCTTAAACCCTCACCCATACCTCATTAATGCTTTCA
>MU226046.1:3599270-3615095 GCA_018584345.1 Thuja plicata
ATAAAACATCTCCCTCATTTTAAAAGAAATATTAGTAGTTTGTGAACATTGTAGTGGGATTTAAGTGTTTGGTAATGTTGTTTTTGAAATTGCACTCCATAGATATATTGCAATCTTAATGCTTTAAGATTTTATTTTATAGTGAATCTTAACGCACTATTAATATAGTATTTTGAGGTTGATTCACTCCATAATTGTGATATTAAGTTGAATGTCCTATTTTATTTCATGTAGCTTTAAACAAAATCTACTTTTCTATAATAGTTTAAATGCCCTAATTTATTTATCACATATACATTTCTTACATAATGTTAGAGGAACTGACTTTAAATCATTTCAATCTAAACAACAATATAATTGATGTTATATAACATTAAAATATATTTATATTTAATCTTCAATTTCTTATCGCCTTATCTCTTGAACCTCCTATAGGTGCAAGTGCTAGTTATTAAATATTTTACGTACATGTGTATAACTTTGCGGAAAGGAGCTTGCATAAAGCTTGTATAAAGCATTTATAAGGCACAGAAAGGAGCATATTAACAGTTTTTATGAGTTTGATCGTAATGATCTATCTATTATAAAAATAATCATTTCTACTTATAATAGATAGATCTTTATAGTGTATCTAGTCAAAAACTTATTTTTGTGTTATTTGTATAAGTAGATATTGTTCCATACAAAATAAATTTATGTTTTCATGTTTTTACAAATTGAAATGATATTTCATATCAACATGAATATGTTTGACACCTCAACCATGATATCTAAATAAAATCCTTTTAGATTTTTTGCATAGCCAAAGCTTTTTTATAACTTTTTGGGTGAGACATGTAGAATATTGTATCCTTCTCCACTTTTTACCTTTTTACAATAGTTCCTTTAATAAAAACATTTATTAACTATTATCTCAAAATATGTCACGAACATTATCCATTATAAGTTCTTTCTTTGTTTTTTAAGGTATCAATTGAATTTTTATCACAATAAGAATAGTTGAATGATGTGTTACTTTATAATGATCAATATCCTTTTGATTATCAATTATTTAAAATTTACATATTGATTATTTGTTTTTCTTTATTGTACATCTACCTAGCTATTCATATACCTAAATGATTATGTATAGACATAGAACACCAAAAATAGACCTACCAAAATAGACATGAACACCATAAAAATTCAAGAATACATAGAAGGGCTCATAAAATGATAACTAAAATGATATAAGCTATGGTCAAAATCCTCAATCAACAGTATCTTATTTTTATTTTTGTTGGAGATTGTGAAAAGAAAAAAATTATCCATTATTTCTATTTTTGTTAGAAAAAGATTTTATATAAAATTGTTAAATTTACTTTATTTATGAATTATTAATCAAATCTAATAAGAATTCAAATTTTGTTGTAAAGTTACTTCACTTGCTTTGGTGGTTACCTATCCCTTTAAATATGCTCTTCTTCTAGAATTGAAAATTTGACAAATATTATACTAGTGATAAACTTTAACAACTCATGATGTTAGGTTTACAACTTTAATATGTTAGAAGGTCCATCTGCTTTGATATATTAATTGGTTAGAATGCTCTACATAATATAATCTTATGAAAATATTTTTTGAGCTCTAAGAACATGTTAAGTATGAATTTAGAACTAGAAGTGCCATACTTCAATATTCTCTTTGAATGATTTGGCATTTCATGAGCACAACCACTACATTCAAATTCCATAAAACACCTCCCTCATTTTAAAATAAATATTAGTAGTTTGTGAACATTGTAGTGGGATTTATGTGTTTGGTAATGTTGTTTTTGAAATTGCACTCCATAGATATATTGCAATCTTAATGTTTTAAGATTTTCTTTTACAGTGAATCTTAACGCACTATTAATATAGTATTTTGAGGTTGATTCACTCCATAATTGTGATATTAAGTTGAATGTTCTATTTTATTTCACGTATTTTTAAACAAAATCCATTTTTTATAATAGTTTGAATGCCCTAATTTATTTATCACATATACATTTTTTACATAATGTTAGTGGAACCGACTTTAAATCATTTCAATCTAAACAACAACAATATAATTGATGTTATATAACATTAAAATATATTTATATTTAATCTTCAATTTCCTATCTGCTTATCTCTTGACCCTTATATAGGTGCATGTGCTAGTTATTAAATATTTTTCGTACATGTGTATCAGTTTGTGGAAAGGAGCTTGCATAAATCTTGTATAAAGCATTTATAAGGCATAGAAATGAGCATATTAACATTTTTTATGAGTTTGATCGTAATGATCTATCTATTATAAAAATAATCATTTCTACTTATAATAGATAGATCTTTATTAGTGTATCTAATCAAAAACTTATTTTTGTCTTTTTTGTATAGGTAGATATTGTTCCATACAAAATAAATTTATGTTTTCATGTTTTTACAAATTGAAAACATATTTCATATCAACATGGATATGTTTGACACCTCAACCATGATATCTAGATAAAATCCTTTTAGAATTTTTTGCATAGATAAAGCGTTTTTATAACTTTTTGGGTGACATGTAGAATATTGTACCCTTCTCCACTTTTTACTGTTTTACAATAGTTCCTTTAATAAAAACATTTATTAACTATTATCTCAAAATATGTCACGAACATTATCCATTATAAGTTCTTTCTTTGTTTTTTAAGGTATCAATTGATTTTTTATCACAATAAGAATAGATGAATGATGTGTTACTTTATAATGATCAATATCCTTTTGATTATCAATTATTTAAAATTTACATATTGATTATTTGTTTTGTTTTATTGTACATCTACCTAGCTATTCATATACCTAAATGATTATGTATAGGCATGAACACCAGAAATAGACCTACCAAAATAGACATGAACACCAAAAAGCTTCCAGAATACATAGAAGGGCTCATAAAATGATAACTAAAATGATATAAGATATAGTCAAAATCCTTATTTAACAGTATCTTATTTTTTATTTTTGTTAGAGATTGTGAAAAGAAAAAAATTATCCATTATTTCTATTTTTGTTAGAAAAAATATTTTATATAATTGTTAAATTTACTTTATTTATGAATTATTAATCAAATCTAATAAGAATTCAAATTCTGTTGTAAAGTTACTTCACTTGCTTTAGTGGTTACCTGTCCCTTTAAATATGCTCTTCTTCTAGTATTGAAAATTTGACTGATATTATACTAGCGATAAGCTTTAACAACTCATGATGTTATGTCTACAACTTTAATATGTTTTTTTTTTTCTGCTTTAATATATTAATTGGTTAGAATGCTCTACTTAATATAATCTTATGAAAATATTTTTTGAGCTCTATGAACATGTTAAGTATGAATTTAGAAGTAGAATTACCATACTTCAATATTCTCTTTGAATGATTTGGCATTCCATGAGCACAACCACTAGATTCAAATTCCATAAAAAACCTCCCTCATTTTGAAAGAAATATTAGTAGTTTGTGAACATTGTAGTGGGATTTAAGTGTTTGGTAATGTTATTTTTGAAATTGCACTCCATAGATATATTGCAATCTTAATGCTTCAAGATTTTCTTTTATAGTGAATCTTAACGCACTATTAATATAGTATTTTGAGGTTGATTCACTCCATAATTGTGATATTAAGTTGAATGTTCTATTTTATTTCACATAGTTTTAAACAAAATCTACTTTTCTATAATAGTTTGAATGCCCTAATTTATTTATCACATATACATTTTTTACATAATGTGAGTGGAACCGAGTTTAAATCATTTCAATCTAAACAAAAATATAATTGATGTTCCACTTCCTTGCGCTTGCAATGTGTTCCAGTCTTCTGCCAGTGGTCAAGCCTCGAGAATTCCATCATGGGTCCCTGACCTTAACGATCACCCTGCAGGCTCGGCGATGGGCGATGCTCCTCACTTGCTTCAAGGCTCTGATGTAATTCACGATGACTGTGACTTGCGCCAATTGGTGGATGAGCCGATGCCCCATGTTCGACTTCCATCTCCTCCAGCAAGCCTTCCTGTTCCTGATAGCATATCGGATGACATTGACACTTAGTGTTTGGGTGTTTCTTTTTTGATCAAGTTTTTTTGGGATATTATCTATGTCAAAACTTTATTGTATTGAATATTTTGAATTTGGCATCCACACTTCTCTCCCAAATCAGGCTTGGCCTAGATGTGGGTCAACTTGCGTATAGCATATAACTGGTACTCCCCAGTATATGGGCTAGTTTTGTAAAATGACTAAGTGCCTATTGGGCATCTTATGTAACTGCACATGTAACTATCTATCTTCGAATATATGCTTGTATATAACAATGATCCCGGGGTTTCTTACTAGTTCTTCCACAGGGGAGTTATTGAATCAAATTATTATTAATAAAATATGGTGGATACCCCACTTTGGTTTTATATATATATATATATATATAATTGATGTTATATAACACTAAAATATATTTATATTTAATCTTCAATTTCTTATTGGCTTATCTCTTGAACCTCCTATAGGTGCAAGTGCTAGTTATTAAATATTTTTCGTACATGTGTATAACTTTGTGGAAAGGAGCTTGCATAAAGCTTGTATAAAGCATTTATAAGGCATAGAAAGGAGCATATTAACATTTTTTATGATTTTAATCGTAATGATCTATCTATTATAAAAATAATCATTTATACTTATAATAGATAGATCTTTATTAGTGTATCTAGTCAAAAACTTATTTTTGTGTTATTTGTATGAGTAGATATTGTTCCATACAAAATAAATTTATGTTTTCATGTTTTTGCAAATTGAAATCATATTTCATATCAACATGGATATGTTTGACACCTCAACCATGATATCTAGACAAAATCCTTTTAGATTTTTTTGCATAGCCAAAGCTTTTTTAAAACTTTTTGGGTGACATGTAGAATATTGTATCCTTCTCCACTTTTTACCATTTTATAATAGTTCCTTTAATAAAAACATTTATTAACTATTTTCTCAAAATATGTCATGAACATTATCCATTATAAGTTCTTTCTTTTTTTTTTAAGGTATCAATTGAATTTTTATCACAATAAGAATAGATGAATGATGTTTTGCTTTATAATGATCAATATCCTTTTGATTATCAATTATTTAAAATTTACATATTGATTATTTGTTTTTCTTTATTGTACATCTACCTAGCTATTCATATACACATCAAAGTGGAAAAATATAATGGTGAACATTGCATAATCATGTCATTTTCCCTTATTCTTTCAACCTACTTTGAATGGAGTGTTGTGCTTGCAACAATGAACTTATGCGTGACATAATTATGTGAGAAATTTTCTCAGGACATCAAATATATATTATTGATCTGTAAATTTGTATCCATAATCCATAGACTTAGTGTTCATCACCCAAGATAATATATATGGGTGTGAAATTGACCCCTATCACTTCCAGGAGTGTAAATCTAAACCCTCCAATTTAAATTTTCACCTCACCTCTTTTTCCACTAGTCATTAAGAGTTGCCTTAGTGATTTTATGTTTACTTGTGTATTTTGTTGGTTGTAAATAAAAACATTCATTTATTCATTTGAATTCATATAGGAATAGTTAAGGACCATGATAGGGTTGTGTTTTTTATTATTAAAGTATCCAAACAAGGGGTTGACCCTTACAAACTACAACACAATAGCAAAGGTGCTGGCAGAAACAAAATACAAGGTCAGGAAAGTACCATTGACAAAAGACTAGTCGCACAGTTAGTAACCAACATTTAGTGTGGGTAGATAGCACACCTACAACATTGGATGGAGAAGAAGAGACTGCAAAGTGATTCTTCCTTTGTCGGTGTACAATTATCCATGCAATACAATCATAGGGGTCCCTACCACCAAGGGAAGAGTCCACGACATCACCAAGGATAGTGTTTTAACACTATTAGACCCTCGGAGAGAGAGAACTAACATCTTCAACAAGTACAGAGTGTTGATCAACCTTAGCAGCCCATGTCTGGATAAAATTAGGAGCAGCAATAGCTAGACAAGATTTCATGTCGCTAGAGGGGGATGACATGGAAGCAAGGGGTGGATCCATTGGAACGAAAGAGACCGGAACAGGAGGAGCATCATCTAGGAGAGGGAATCATAAAAAATTCATCAGAGGAAGAGTAGGAATTTGGGACAGTCAAATGATCATTATTAGTATCCTTCCACCAAGTGGCACGACCCTTACGACATGAGAGAGAACAATCAGTGGCCAAGTGGCCAGTAGGGAAGCATCGCCTGCATCGGAAGGGAAGGCCCTCAAAATCCAATGATAAGGTCCAAGGCATGTCCCCAACCATAAGAACCACATCTCCCATGAGGGGAGTAGAGATTTCAATGTCAACCAAAATACAAGAAAAGGTAGAACGACTCGCCACAACAATAGCCTCATCCACATTTAAGAAATGACCAATAGAGTTGCCTATGGCCTCAAAGAAATAATTCTCCCAAAGATGGAGTCAAATATTTGGTAGACAAATCTACACTAGACACACACTAAGCGGTTCAGTAAGAAGGTTAAATGAAGTTGACCAGGGTTTAGCTGAGAGAGAGTGATTCCCCCACACCCATATTTTGGTCAATATCAAATCACATTCCTCGTCAGAAGTAAAAGAGGCAATAAAAAAACCTCTTGCACAAGGGAAGAGATTGATGTTACCAACTAATGATCTCCATGAATCTGACACCCAGTGATGTAGATAAGGAAGAGAGGGCCAGTAACTAGTAAATATACAGATCCATCCACAAAATTGGTATAATTTGATATTTTCTACCACGTCAAGGCCACACACTACTACAGGAGAGGTCTTGGTAGAGGCAATGGGACGAGCTTTCACCTTTGGACTAGCAGATCTGACAGCATGAGCATACCTTTGTTAGAAATAAATGAAAGGGGGGTGAATCAGTGGCCTCAAAATATTCTAATAAATCAACCAAAAAACTTAGTACCACAATATTAAGCCTCTAGTTATCTCCAGTCCTACAAGATGAATGCCATCAAATATACTTATCAAATAACTATTGCACGGAGTTATCTTTTAAACTTTATTCTTTATGTTTACCGAATAGCAGTCTTTCATTTACTGAAAATAGTAAATTTCTTAGTGTTTATCGATCAATCCAGATTAGTTATGTGTAATGTAAAACACTAAAGTAATGACTCATAAACACATTGACACATGGATTTTTAACATGGAAACCTTGTTAAGGGAAAAACCACTTGGGATCGGTAACCCAAAATTTTCCCTCTTCTGAAGTGAGCTCGGTGAAGAGACAACCTTGTTAAAGGTTACAAACATGCTATTAGGTGTGACCTTGTTAGAGGAATTAAAAGATTAGTTTTTCACTTGATATCGAGCATCTCCATGCTACCTTTTATGACCAAACCCAGTGTAGTTTTTCAAATGGTATATGGCATCTCACACTATCTTCATGATCAAACTTTTTGATACTCCTTGGGATGTATCTCAATATAGAAAGGATCTTCAAATCATGCTCGATTAAGAGACTTTCTGAATCAATGGTTAAACTGAAACAGTAGATGATCTATTCACATATACAACTTATACTTGCATATTTTTAGATCTATTGTAAGCTCATTAAACTATTCTTATCAATATATATTTTCAATACCTTTTCTCCACTTTTTGTTCTGCTTGGTGATGTTGTTCTCTATTGCTCGGTGTCCGCATAAATCTTTAGCTCTTTCCTCATCTTGATTGATCAGGACTCTATGAAGTTGTTCTTCATCAGTTTCTCTTCAGCATCCTTTTTTTCATTCACTCCCCTTAATTCATAATGAATTAAGTTGTCTCTTTATAGACATGATATCACTGTTTCTCTCTTCTTGATTTTCTTGTCCTTGGCGTGATCCGCAATCTTAGCCAATCTTGAGTTAAATCATAACTCCTATTTTATCTCATAGAAATATTCTTGCCAATTGGATAAAACAGCTTTAAATCCTTTACTTATCTATGGCTTTATCTTGTCAATGAAAAAACTGATAACAACCAGTTAAGTCTATTTTTAGCTCTGCTAGCTAATTATTTTGTCATTTCTGAACTTTAGTTAACTTCGGTGTTTTAACTCTTTAATAGCTTTGTTCAACACTTCAGTTCTCCTCAGGATTCTTTGTTGGTGTTGTCTGTTTGTTAGGATTGTCTGTCCTTCGGGCTTCACTGCAAAGTTATGCTCATCGGTTAACACTGTAATTCTGGCCATCGGTAATACTTGTGATTCTACTCTTTGATAATACTCGTCAGTTTATTTTCTCGGGCATCACTGTGACTTAACTTTTGGTTATCTCTATCCACCGGGTTCCACTAGGCGTCGGTATTAGAAGTCACTTAGTGAATGCTTGTCTTTTATGCATTACTAAAATCCTAATCTTTCTCTCTCTGATTCTTTGAATTCTTTGACACTTTGATTGTAACCAATTAGATTATATCAAGTTGACATCAATGACAAGACAATCCATTAACCGATTTAATGTCTTGCATTATCTTTTTGCATTTCGGTGATCAACTTAACATCTTCAAACATTCAATCAGTTACATGTCATCAATCTCTCCCTTTGGCATTGATGGAAACACACTACATTATCATACTATATTATTAAGTTAATACAATATGAAATATAACAGTTTGAAGTTCATCAATCTTTCCTATTGTAACTATTACAAGTGCCTAGCTCTCGGCAAGCTCATATAGTTTAGATTTGTTTCTTGCAGAGTGAGTTCTTCAATCTTCAATCTTCAATCCCTTTACTGGATAGATGGGTAAAAGTACAAACCTGTGTCACACTTTTACAAAGGAAGAGGACCACGACACGCAAAATTGTTAAACTTTAACGACATAAAAGTGGCATTTGTGTTTAGAATTTGAAAATGATGTAAACTAATGAAATGTGTAAAATTGGATGTTGTTTATGCTTATAATTTTTTTAAAAAAATTTGAAAAATAATTGACATAGTTTTTTAATTTTTGAAGTCCATTTTTTAATTGCTGAAAAATGCTGAAAATTGAGGGTCTAGTTCCCACCAACAAAATATATGTAAATAATCTTTTTTTCCTCTGATTTCATAATATGTTTTAGATGACATGTATAGCTGTTGCAAAAAAAAAAAGATTGGTTTTCGATATATATTTTGTCTGTTATAACTATTCAAAGTCGGAGTTACCCGAAATTAACAGTTTTTGTCTCCTACCTAATTTGCCCTCACAAATCTACACCAAATACAAAACAAATTATATATTCTTGAAGAGGACTCTCTCCTCTAGTGTTAAATATAAGTTTTAAAATTTTCTAAAATGATTTGCTATTTTTTTTCTTTTTTCAAACGAGCATGTTCTTCAATATTAAAATACCTACTTAGATTTTTTTCAACTTATAATATATTATATGTAATCAAAATACAATAAAAATTATATGACCATAATCTAGACTCTAAGCTCTACAAAAGGGTATTTTTAGATTTTGTAAATGGTTGAGTTTTGATGAAGAAATCAGTTGTCTAAGTGAGAAGTTCTATAATTTTGAAATTTTTGCCTATTTGGCTGCCACATAGGATGCCACATAGATAGTTTTGGATGGAACTAGTTCGGCCAAACCAATTCCGGTCGAAACCCCTAATATAAATATGTGTCAATTCTTCATCGATAGAACATAGTTGGCTTATATTTACTCATGAATTTTTGGCCAAAACTGGTCTGGCCGAACCTGTTTCGGCCGGAACTCATTTATCACATCGACGCCACATGGTGCCATGTTTGTGCCACGTATGTACGGCTGAAAATATTCTAGCCGAAACTGTTTCAGTCGAAACAATTTTGGCCAGAACTACGTAAATGGTCCTCAAGTGCGACACAACTTCATACTTTTACCCAGATGTAGCAACTTTTGTCTTTGTTTCTGATATGTGTTCTTCCTTGACTGATCCTCTTCTTGATAATCTCTTTTTCCTTTGACATCAATCTCTTTCTTAGATGTATTCTCTCTCTTAGATGGATATTTCATATGTAATAAATCTCTCCCTTTGGATATTGATTAACTCTTCATTTTTATTCTTAGGAACTTCTATTCATGGATAATGATATAATCTCTTCCTAATAATGAGATCATCTCTCCCTTATAATAATGAGAATCTCTCTCCCTTATGATAATGAGAATCTCTCTCCCTTTGACAACAATGCCAAACAATTTTCTTCTATATCATCTTCCATTCCCTTTTTATAATATACTCCTTGAATTTCCCTATTCATCAACAATACATTGTCTCTAGTGTTCGGTGCAGATTGGTACCTTATGTGTACAAATGTATCTATTGTTGTTCATCTCGGTGCTTGCATCAACATGAATGATCTTATGATTGGGTGTAGGTTGATGCAGCCTCCTAGTCAGCTTACTGACCGATAGACAAGGGTTGTAACCCTAGTCTCTGTCTCAAGTACTCAAATGTATCTTTCGATAATGGCTTGGTAAATATATCAGCTAATTGTTCCTTTCATTGAACATATTCCAATGTCACCTATTTTTCTTGCACGTATTCTCTTAAATAGTGATACTTGATAGAAATATGCTTAGTCTTAGCATGCATGACTAGATTAATAGAAATGTTAATTGCACTGGTATTATCACAATAGATAATATATGGTTCAAGGATCTTCATATTCATACATTCCAGCTGATGACATTAAGTTTTTCCATTAGTATACTTAAAGGGAAAAACATGATAAAGGTCATCAGTATAAGCACAACCAGCGGACAGAAAGGATACCCGACGAGATGAAAATGTCTATTGTAAAAATGATAAGTATAAACTTGCCTGACAAACATTGACAATAGTCAAACTGACGATAATCATTACCGACGATACAGTATTGAGAATATCACCGATGGAGCAAAAAAGGCATACCCGATGAACAGTTCAATTAAGGTACACTGACGGAGTACAAAATTGACAGAACTGACAGAACAGCCCGACCATCAGAACCGACAGTCAGTTACAGAACCCACAAAAAGTGGATCTGACTTTACACGTCAGATAAAACATTGTAATTCTATATATAGAGTTTTTATTTGTTTTAAATCTTTACTTGAGGGTCAAGAAAGAAAATTGTGAATGTTTTAAAGCATCCTAATGGATCTAAAACATATCTAACTAAAGATCAAGGTCAAGTTGTAAACCTTGGATCTAGAGTTAATTTGTAAAAGCATGAATCAAGAATAGAGCTAGAAACTAGTATAAATAGCTGCTCAATCATTTGTAATGTAATGTGACTTGTAATCATTTGACAAATGATAATAGCCATGGAGAGCATCTAAGTAGCAGAAGAGAATTCATGCAAAGTATAGAAACAGATCAAAGCAGTTATCAAGAACACAGAAAGGCTACCGATGAGTAGAGACAAGGTATCACTAAATCACTCAAGGTGATTACATTTACATTGTAATCTTTACAAGATCTATTATCAGCAATTAGAGATTGCATTCACTATCAGATCAACATTTATATTGTAGTTGCATTCTAACAAATAAATCACAACTAAAATCTTTTTGTAGAAGGTGGACTTAACCGTTCTTTGATAAATCTCTTAACAGAGTGCACACCTAACGATGTTGCTAAAGCTTCAAACGAAGTAGATCCTAATAGGTCTCCACTCTAATAATCTTAATACGGTAGATCATCAGAAGTGATCAATTGTAAGCATTTACTGGCTCCCTTCTTATCTACAAGTAGTGAAGTTTTGTGGGTAGACATCCCCACCATAGTTTTTACTTCCTAAGAGGAGTTTTTTGTGATATCATATCATGTGTTATGTGTTATTTGTTTTCATGAATGTTTCTTGAATGTTTACACATGCAAAGAAATTATATTATGATTTCACATACATATAGAAAGATGAACAGACAAATAGGAATAATACAAATCTGATGACTCAAAGGTTAATGGGCCAACCACATAAAAAAAATTAGAGGTACTGATTCACCCCTCCTCTCTCAGTACGTCATTCCAATAATTCCAACAATTGGTATCAAAGCTAAGTCTCTTCCTTGAAAAGCTTAAAGACTTAAGAGAAAAGATCAACACAATGGAAAAGTACAGACTGGACAAGACTATTGAGAATGAGCAATTACAAATTCAAATTTACTATGAGCAGTATAAAGAGGCAAGAGTAAGCATGAGAAAGTTGCTTGATGAAAGAAAGATCATGGCAACTAAGCTTAATGAAAAATATTATAAAGAAGAGGAGATCCTAGACTACTTCAACTATGCTGAATCATCAACAAGAAAAGCTTCAGACACATCAGTAGAAGAGATCACAAGTTTACAAGAAGTCAATCTACATCTGACAGAGAAAATCAAGATGCTGCGAATCGGTCAAGAGACTCGGATGGTAAAAATGATTGATGTCATGAATGATTCAAGAAAATCTGAATCAAAGAGAACATTGGCTATTGATGATAGGAGGAAAATCACTAAGAAGCTACAAGAAAAAGAATCAGAGATTCAAAGACTTACTGATCATCACCATGAGATTACCAATCAAATTATTCTTATGAGTCAAGAGGCAAATAGATTAAATATTGAACTCATTGAAAGAATAAAGATCATCGGTGAGCTAAGGGAAGAGAATGAGAAACTAAATCATGAAGTCAAGATTCAGAATCAGCACAATGAATTGATCAAGAAAGTTGAAGATAGCAATAAAAGAATGGATGATTTCCTTGACAGTCAAAGAAGAGTCAACAACTACACAGGAATAGGGTACGCCAACAATGGAGAATCATCTAATTAATCAGATCAAAGGAGTGTTTATGCAAATTCAAGGACCAAGAAGTTGTCATGCAATCATTGTGGAAAACCAGGCTACACCTCAAACATTTGCAGAAACAAAATGAAAGTTACTCCTCAATCACAATCTACTTTCATTGGTAATTGTTATAAATGTCACAAGAAAGGACACAAGGCATATGAATGCAAATCCAAGATGATAAAACCAAAGAAGGAAACCTACATGGACAAGTATTGTCTTACCTGCAAAATGAATGGACATACATATCAGGAATGCTGGAAAAAGAATAAGAAAGCATGGACACCAAAAGAACCTGATAATAGCTACAAACCAACAAGAGTAGGTAACTCATATGTTTGGGACTATAATACATGGGTAAATTGCACAACATGTGGAAGGTATGGTCATATATCTGCCAACTGTATGAGAAAATGGACTAGAAAAACAAGAGGATGGTTCAATCCAGGTATGGCATGTTTACATTGTCATAAGGTTGGACATGTGATAAAAGATTGCAAAGACCGACTGATAGAAACAAGAACTTATCCCAATGGAAATACCATTGATGATATTAAGAAGATGAGAAACAAGATGTGGGTAAAAGCCACAAACACTGAAGGTGCTGGAACAAGCAATGTAAATGATGATGCTCCATCCAATTGATCTGGTGGCATCACCATCTCCAACTAAGTTGCACAAGTAAGTATGGAACTGCATTATGAAAAGTTATATTATGCATCGATTCCATTTACATATTGATCATATAGACAAAATTAGCATTATTGAAGATGCACTATATTGTTACTTGTAATATTATTGAAAAAAAAGCATCGGTTAATGCGTACAAATTAGCATCGGTGAGCACACACAGAAAATTTAACACTACTTACCGAAATGTATCGATTATCACACAAAAGCAAAGTCACTAAGTGTAAACCGACGGACATCGGTAATCCTTGAGCCAACAAAAATTATCGTCGCCATTTTACCGACAATCATCGGTGAAGTCACCAAAGCTTCTAGCAATCTTGACACTTTATGCCTACACCGAAGATGTTGTTTATGTCTCAACCGACGAACTCAGTCTTTGTATACTGACGAGTTGTTGGGCATTAATGACAACTTAGGGCACAAAATTTATAAAAGCGTGACGGAAGAACTCATTTCGCACCCGTGATTTTTGAGCAACTAAGTAGAGCTACGCAAAGTGATTGAAGAGAAAATTGAAGTGCGACCTCAGCGAGATTCTAACTCAACTCAAAGGATTCACAAGTGATCAAAGAGATTCAGTAAGTACCTGCATTCACCGACCACACTGTTTAAATTACGAAAAGCCCTAAATTTCTAAAAATGATGGCATCTACTTCTAGAGTTGAAAATTTGAAAGAAGATAAGAAGAAAACGATCAAGCTTATCAGCAGAGGCACTTGTGTTGAACCTAAATATAAGCTGCACCCAGAAATTGCATCACAACCTGATGATTTCGGAGCATTCTCTATAATCCCACCTAGGGTTTCGCTGGTAGAGGACGTAAGGTCCTATATACATTGCAAGATCTCATAATTAGGAGATCTGGACCTAGATAATGCCTACAAGGCACTTTTTGATGAAGCTAGAAACCTGAAAGAAGAGCACAAGCATCTGGAAGTGAAATGTCTCACAAATGCATTAAACTTTCCCAGAGTTTTTAAGATAGAATGGATAAAAATAGTTCTCAATAGAATGCATAACCAAACTTTATGGCTCAATAAGCCAAAATGAATAAAAAAGGATGTTATTCATGTAGTTACTAGATATCCTACAATAGACAAACCACAAGCTCACAAGCACCCATCCCTGAAGGAAGTGGAAAAGCTAACTGGTGCAAAATCAGACAAAAGAGCTCTCAAGGTCAACACTATCACCGACGACAAACTCAAGTTTGGTGCTTGTGTGGTAGGATACAAGATCTTCTAGGCCAATAGAATGAATAGCATAGAAATTACTGCTATGAGCATAGCTTACAAGATCATCAAACAAGGAAAGAAGATGGGTCTTGTAGAGATTTTGTTGAATCAACTTGAGGAGAACATGAACACCATAAGATCTTCAAAGACAAACACTTGTAAGTTTGGTTCTCTCATTATGTGCATATTCTTTTACTTTGAAGAATACTTTCCTTCCATAGGCAAAGTAGTATGGGATACAAGAAAACTAGTCACCATACAAATATGTGAGCATATAGAGCATTAGGAACATATTTTGATGACCTAATGAATGAGTACTTCAAAGAATTTAAAGAAAAGATGCAAGCAAGAACTAGGATACCTGAAAATTTGATAGAAGAATACAAAGAGGATATATGTTTTATGGTAGATAATGATTTTACCTATAACAAACCAATAGTACCTAGGAAATCCTAGCCATCACATTTGGAATATGAGATCAAAACAAGACAGGCTACTAAGTGCATCAATGCACTATTGAATGAACTAGTTGACAATAAGAAACTAAGATTTGGAACCTATGAAGAAGCCAAACCAAAGATCAAGACAGATCTTACTGTCAATAAAATTATAAACAAGAAGAAGAAAATGGTTAAAAAGCTAACCAAGCAATTTGCAGTCACTGAAGAAGGTGAAGAGGAAACGAAAGGAAAGGAGGAACAAACCGAAGGACAGTCACCTATCGGTGAAGAGACAGAAAAGAATGACTCGGAGGGTACACAGTCAGATTCTCCACCTCCTCCTCCACCTAAGAAAGCAAGAACAACAGCCGCTTCTAGAAAAAGAAGCAAAACTGCAAAAGAATCAACTCCTTCACCACTTAAGAAAGGTAAAGCAAGAACCTACAAGAGAAAACCATTATGATCCTATGATTTCCATTTAGTTTTACTGTTTACAGTTTACTTCAGCTACAATTTACATTCTATGTGTAACGCATGTGATGGATTTATCATTTATGTTCCTTGTTTATGTATGTTAGCTTC
>MU226046.1:3619119-3632698 GCA_018584345.1 Thuja plicata
TTTCTTGAATGTTTACACATGTAAAGAACTTATATTATGATTTCACATACATATAGAAAGATGAACAGATAGATAGGAATAATACAAATCTGATGACTCAAAGGTTAATGGGCCAACCACATAAAAAAATTTAGAGGTACTGATTCACCCCTCCCCTCTCAGTACATCATTCCAATAATTCCAACACCAGCAACTGTTTGATCCATGCAATATAGCAGCAATTTGCAGCAGTAGCCACATATCTTGTATCTGCAATAGGCTGAAATATGCATCCTTGCTTTTTGCTGATCCATGTGACAAGTCTGTCACCCATGAAGAATTCTCCTTTAGTTGTGCTCTTTCGGTCATCAATGTTTTTAGCCCAATTAGCATCTATATAGACTTGTAGCTCAAATTTACCTTCTCTTTTATACCATAATATATAGTCCTTGGTGTTCTTCAGATATCTCAGAATTCTTTTGACAGTAGTCATATGTGATTCTTTGGTATTAGCAGAGAATCTTGCAACTATTCCAACTACATGTGCTATATCTAGTCTGGTATGAACAACATACATTAGTTTGCCAATTATTAATCTATACAAGGTATGATTTACCTCATTTGATTTGTCTTCTTTTGTCAGCTTACATTCGGTAGCCATAGGTGTTCCAACTAGCTTGGAATCCTCCATCTTGAATATCTTTAGCACTTCCTTGATGTATTTGGACTGAGTGATATATATGCCTGCATATTGTTGAAGAATCTGTAGACCAAGAAAGAATTTGATCTCCCCAAACATAGACATTTCAAATTCTTTACTCATTTCATTAGCAAAGGATTTGAATAACATTTCATTTCCCTCAAAAATGATATCATCAACAAATATTTTAGAAATCAGAATATTACCATTGGTATCTTCTTTTAAGTACAGATTGTTATTTTCACTTGTTCTTACAAATTCAATGCTAATGAGATAGGAGTGAAGTTTTTCATACCAAGCTCTAGGTTCTTTTTTCAATCCATACAAAGCTTTATGTAGTCTACATACCATGTTCCTCTTGTCTGGATCAACAAACCCTTCTGGTTGTTCAATGTATACCTCTTCTTCCAATATTTCATTTACGAATGCAGATTTGACATCCATCTGGTATACCTTGAATCCTTTAAATGTAGCATAAGAAAGTAAGATTCTAACTCCTAGTCTAGCAATGTGTGCAAAGGTTTCTCCATAATCAATACCTTCTTCTTGAGCATACTCCTTGCATACTAACCTTGCTTTATTTCTAGTGACTTCTCCATTCTCGTTCAGCTTTTTTCTGAATATCCATTTGGTACCGATGACATTCTTGTCATCAGGTCTTGGTAGTAGTGTCCATGTATTGTTCTTCTCAATCTATTCTATTTCTTCATTCATAGCACTGACCCATTCTTTATTCGCAAGTGCAGTATTAACAGATTTAGGCTCAAAATCACAAAGTAAACATCTAGTGTTTAGTGACTTACTTCTTGTTCTCATTCCATCCTTCTTGTCTCGTATGATTTGATTATGTGGATGATGTCTTCTGACATACTTGGAAAGTTTTGGTTTATCTCTTTGTCCATCATTCTAAGAATCTTCTTGACCTTCGCTCTGATCTCCATCACTTGGTACATCATCTTGAGTATTATCCTAATTTTCGGTAATTGCAGCCTGATGCTCAGGTGCAATGTTCTGTTGCTTGGGAGCGATACACTATTTCTCGGGTAGAGTGTCAATTTCTTTAGTATAAACAAACCTGTTGTATTCCTCTGGTTCTCTTCTTCTTTCCTTATGATTCTTTTCTGCAAATTCATTTATCTTTACATTTGCACTTTCAATGATCTTGTTAGATGACGTGTTAAGACACTTATAAGCCTTTCTTTTGGTGGAATACCCTAGAAAGATACCTTCATCACTTTTAGAGTAAAGCTTTCCATTTCTATCATCCTTCAAAATATAACATTAACTACCAAAGATTCTGAAGTAACTTACATTGGGTGTGTAACCATACCAAAGCTTTTAGGGTGTCTTCTTTGTGTCCTTCAATTGTACTTTGTTTAATGTGTAGATAGCAATACTGACAGCTTCCCTCCAGAAAGTTTGATTGATTCTTTTCTCAATCATCAATGCTCTTGCACAATCAATAATTGATTTGTTTCTCCTCTCAGCAATTTCATTTTTCTGTGGTGTTCTCGATGCAGAAACCTGTCTTTTAATTCCATGCTCATTACAGAAATTATTGAATTTATCTGAAATAAATTCCCCTCCTCTATCTGACCTTAAGAATTTCAATTTCTTATCACTTTATTTTTCTACCATAGCCTTATACCTTTTAAACATCTTGAATGCTTCTGATTTTTCTTTTAAGAACATAACCGTCATCATTCTAGAATAATCATCAACAAAGAGAATGAAATACCTATCTCCATAGTAACTATTTGTCCTCATGGGTCCATAGAGATCAGTATGGACTAATTCTAGAATTGCATTAGATGTATGGGCTTTACTCTTGAAACTAGACTTTGTCATCTTACCTTTTTGAGAGTTCTTGCACATGATATGCTTGGGCTTTGACATGCTCGGTAAGCCTCTAAATTTTATTTTATTGCTTATCTTTATCATGTTGTCAAAATTCACATGACACAATATTTTGTGCCACAACCATATGTATTTGTTTCTAGCCATTAAACAAGTGGTGTTAATGTCATCAAGATAGAAAAAGTTACCTTTTTCTGCTCACCAATTCCGATCAACCTTCCTGATTCATTGAAGATCTTTTTCTTATTCTCAAATGCTACTTAGTGACCTGTATTGTTCAGCTATGAAACACTTAACAGATTATAATTTAGTCCTTTTACCCAGTAAGCATTTTCACATTTGATCAAGTTATTCAACATTATGGTTCATTTACCTTCAACTGGACAAGGTGTGTCATTACCCATTCTTACTGAACCACCATTATAGTATTCAAAAGTTTCAAAAAATTTCTTATCACTGGTCATGTGGTGACTGCAGCCACTATCTATGATCCAGATATCATTCTTACTAACCTTAGATATGAGTGCAGTTTCTACATACCTTTCTTCTTCTTCGTCTGAATCATCCTTCATGGCTACAAATACCATCTCAATGTCTTCTTCAGATTTGGTGTCAATATCATCAGCTCTGTTCTCAAATAGGTAACAAGCTTTCTTTCCTTTGTCCTTATAGTCTTGGGTATCTCTTCTTTTAGTTTGTTAGTTTCTTCGGTAATCTTTGTTATCACCTCGGTCAAACTTCATTTCATATGATCTATCGTTACTTCTGTCATCTTTTCTTCTATTAGGATATCTTGCAGCAAAGTGTCCAACCTCTTTACAATTAAAATATACAAGTGGTAATTTACCTTTTTATCTACCTTTGCCTCTCTGCAATCTTCTTTCAATTAGTGCTTCAATCTCATCAAGTCCTTGATCCTCATTATCACTTTCACTATCATTCCTAATAATGCGTCTATGACTTGACTTACTTATTTTTAAAGAAGATTTGAATGCAGATTCTATAGATGGTAAGACACTATTATCAAAGTTATTTATCTCAAATGAAATCAATCTACCAATCAGACTATCTAGAGTAACCATATTGTTTGCAACTACTCTCATTTCTTGAATAGCAGATATTCTAATAGCATATACAGGCAGTAAGGTTCTTAAGATTTTACTTACCACTATCTCCTCTTCAAGTACACCTCTAACTCCTCGGATAGCATTGACTACCTCTTTGATTCTATAGCTATAGTGAGTGATATTTTCTCCTTTCATCCTTAGGTCATCAAACCTCCCTCTTAGGCTTTCTCCCTTGGCTCTTAGTACATTAGCATCTCCTCCATGTACCAGCTTCAACTTATCCCACATTTGCTTTGCAGAGGTGCAGGTTTTGACATCTTCAAACTCAGCATCAGAGAGTGAGGAATCAAGTTCTATCATCATGTAATTATGCTCATGCTTTTCTCTCAATTGCTCAAGAGTATGAGATTATGTAGGAAACACATATTCAGTATCAAGGTGTTGAGTAACATCATTACCAATACCTGATAGGTGGAGTCTTATGTTGTTTTGCCATGATGCAAAGTTGTCTTATTCAACTTGGGCACATCTCATTTGTTCATCTTGTGATCTTTTTCATGACTTGTTAAACTCCCTTTCTAAGCACACAAATTCTAATACCAATTGTTAGAAATAACTGAGAGGGGGGGTGAATCAGTGGCCTCAAAATATTCTAATAAATAAACCCAAAAACTTAGTACCACAATATTAAGCCTCTAGTTATCTTCAGTCCTACAAGATGAATGCCTTCAAATATACTTATCAAATAACTATTGCTCAGAGTTATCTTTTAAATCTTATTCTTTATGTTTACCGAATAGCAGTCTTTCATTTACCAAAAAATAGTAAATTGCTTAGTTTATACCGATCAATCCAAATTAGTATGTGCAATGCAAAACACTAAAGTAATGACTCATAAACACATTAACACATGGATTTTTAACATGGAAACCCTGTTAAGGGAAAAACCACTTGCGACTGGTAACCCAAAATTTTCACTCTTCTGAAGTGAGCTCGGTGAAGAGCCAACCCTGTTAAAAGTTACAAACACACTATTAGGTGTGACCTTGTTAGAGGATTTAAAAGATTAGTTTGTCACTTGATATTAGGCATCTCTATGCTACCTTTTATGACCAAACCTAGTGTAGTTTGTCAAATGGTATCTGGCATCTCATGCTATCTACATGATCAAACTTTTTGATACTCCTTGGGATGTATCTCAATATAGAAAGGATCTTCAAATCCTGCTAGGTTAAGAGACTTTCTGAATCAATGCTTAAACTGAAACAATAGATGATTTGTTCACATATACAACTTATACTTGCAGATTTTCAGATCTATTGTAAGCTCATTAAACTATTCTGATCAATATATCTTTTCAATACCTTTGCTCCACTTTTTGTTCTAATCGGTGATGTTGTGCTATGTTGCTCGGTGTCCACGTAAATCTTTAGCTCTTTCCTCTGCTTGATTGATCAAGACTGTATGAAGTTTTTCTTCATCGGTTTCTCTTCAGCATCCTTTTTTTCATTCACTCCCCTTAATTTATAATGAATTAATTTGTCTCTTTATAGACATGATATCATCGTTTCTCTCTTCTTGATTTTCTTGTTCTTGGCATGATCTGCAATATTAGTCAATCTTGAGTTAAAGCATAACTCCTATTTTATCTCGTAGAAATCTTCTTGCCAATTGGATAAAACATCTTTAAATCCTTTACTTATCTCTGGCTTTATCTTGTCGATGAAAACAATGATAACAACCAACTAAGTCTGTTTTTAGCTCTGCCAGCTAAGTATTTTGTCGTTTCTGAACTTTAGTTAACTTCGGTGGTTTAACTCTTTGATTGCTTCAGTCAACACTTCAGTTCTCCTCAGGCTTCTTCGTCGGTGTTGTTTGTCAATCGAGGTTGTCTGTCCTTCGGGCTTCATTGCAAAGTTCTTCTTGTCAATTAACACTGTAATTATGGTCGTCGGTAATGCTTGTGATTATGCTCTTCGGTAATGCTCATCGGTTTATTTGTTCGGGCATCACTGTGACTTAACTTTTGGTTATCTCTGTCCATCGTGTTCCACTAGCCATCGGTGTTTGAAGTCACTTAGTGAATGCTTGTCTTTTATGCATTACTGAAAGCATAATCTTTCTCTCTCTGATTTTTTGAAGTCTTTGACGTGCTTTGATTATAACCGATTAGATTATATCAAGTTGACATCAATGACAATACAATCTATTAACTAATTTAATGTCTTACATTATCTTTCTGCATTTCGGTGATCAACTTAACATCTTCAAACATTCAATCAGTTACATGTCATCAAGCTTTGCCCACCAGCAACAACATTGTTAGAGGCAGGAGCCAAAGCCCTCACAAACCCAACATTGGAGCACCCACCACCACCTGAACCAAGAAGAGATCCCCTTAAATCTGAGAGTGGCAAATTTGAAATTGATGTAGAAGCCCCCACAGCATTCTCCAACCCAATTTTGCAGGAGAAGATGGCTTGGGTGAATTCAAAATCTACAACGGGTGCGAGACAATATTTGTTGTCCCTACAACAACATTCATGGAAATATCAGCAGTCGTCATAGCCTTGCCAAGCCTATCAAAAAGCCCAGACACAGGCCCAAGCAGCTTCACAGATGACCTTGACCCCGTCAAGCAGTCTGGGCAAGGAGCAACGGTAGGATGCATTTCAAAATGCAAAGTCGTTTGTCAAGCGATAATATGCTAAGGTTTCGTTAATTGAGTGTTTCTAAGAGCATTGTATACTTATTTACTAGGGCCCGTTTGGTAGCTGGAATATGCCTGGAATTGGCATTATCTAATTCCCAATTTTGTTTCTTCCATCCTTGTGTCCATCCAAAAAAATTGGAATTGGAATTTTGAAATTCCAATTTTGCCCCAAAATGGGCATATGCATCTTCCACCCAAATAGGTGGAATTGGAATTTTGAATTCCAATTTCCAATTTTTATAAAACCAAATATAATATCTCATCGGATCTGTGACTTCTCCAAACCTTCATTCTGAAACACATTGGTATATTATATTACTATATACACACATGTGTGTATATACATACATGAACACACTTGTATATATATACACATGTGTGTATATATATGTGTGTGTGTGTATATATATATACATGTGTGTGTATATATACACATGTGTGTATATATACATTTGTATATGTGTGTATATACACATATATCCATATGTATATATACACATGTGTGTATATATATACACATGTGTGTATATATATATGTGTGTATATACACACATATGTGCATATATACATGTGTGTGTATACACACACATGTGCATATATACATGTGTGTGTATATACACATGTGTGTATATACACATGTGTGTATATACATATGTATGTATATATATACATGTGTATATATATGTGTGTGTGTGTATATACACATATATATACATAGGTGTGTCTATATATACACATGTGTGTATATATATTCAAAGAAATTAAGAAATAAACAATTAAAAATCCTTATGCATCTTCCAGGTGAACCAAACGGGTCCAGCCCATATTCCGAAAATCATTTTCAGGATAAGTATCTTCTAGAATTGACTATATCTAGCATTTGGTATTCCTGCACCCAAACGAGCCAAAATAATCATCAGTTTGTATTATAATTCTCCAAGATTTCACCCAATGTATTAATGGTCAAGACACATATGAACACATTTTTAACAATGTAAGTGCAACATCAATAAGTCACATTGCATACCTATGCACTCAAGATGTCATCAAAACACACTACTTTATGGTCAAGACACGTATGAACAGATTTTTAACAATGTAAGTGCAACATCAAGAAGTTACATTGCATACCTATGCACTCAAGATGTCATCAAAACACATTACCTTAAGGTACACAAGACCAACATATGATTCATTATAACCTAAGTATAAGAATTAACCATGTCATGTGACAAAGTCACCATGACGCACACATCTAAAACAAAATAGTTTCTTATAAAGTAAAGATCATACACTAGTCCATAATCTCATTGTCTCATATGTGTGTGTGTGTGTGTGTGTGTGTGTGTGTGTGTGTGTGTGTGTGTGTGTGTGTGTGTGTGAAAAACACTATCTTGATTAGATATCTTAAGATGACACACATACAAAGACACACATTCTAGTAGAATAGAATAGATAATTAGAAGGAAGCTAAAAGGGGAGAAATTATGTCACATAAACCAAGGCAAAGTCAAAGCTAGGTTGAAAAAGCCTATAACATGCTAGCTTAAACAATAAGACATATAACATTGAGCCAAGAGTTTTTAAAAAATGTCTTGAACCAACACTAACTTTCACTCTAAGTATCACAACATCAATAAAAATCATAAACTAAAATACTTTTTATTTAATTTTGTATATGTTCACCTCATATGACACAAAAATACTAGGGAATAATCAACTCTAACAAGAGTTTCGTGTACAATATAGACTAAGGTTATACTAAAAATTTATAGTAATGATCAGAGCATAACCTATATTTAAATCATTCTTTACTGGTCACTTGGCAATGGATTTTTCGCTCTTGCATCATAAAGGTGTTGCCACTTGGTAGAAGGGCATTAATGATGAAAATTTGTTTGTATGGACTTTTTATTCTTCCTCTAACAATGCATCATGGGTTGATGATGACTCCCCTCTGGAATATGCTTTTGTTGTAGATACGGATGATGCTTGATGGAAGTGCTCCAAGGTGTGCTCACACAAGCTTACTAAGGACTCCACTTCTTCTAGTCTTCTTAGGATCCCAATCTCTCTTCTAGGGTCCCAATAGTCTCAAGTATCCAAGCCTAAGACTATCCTAACTCAACTACAAGAGTTAGTATTCTTGTGTTTAACCTTGAAGGACAACTACCAATAGTTTTGTCTCAATGCTTCACTCTAGCTTGAAGGACTCTAAGCACAAATCCTTCATACCAACTTCACCAATGCTGCAAGGATCATATTCACCATTAAAATGCTCCTTTTGCATCCTTCCAACTCCATTGGAATGGTTCTCCAATCCCTAATTAGTCGAGTTCCAAATTAACTCTTTGTTTGGTCCTATTAGGCCTAATTGTCCAATTAGCACTATCCAGAGGGTTTTTCTGGATTCTTTCTCCAAACTTGTAAATAGCCCCCCAAAACTAACCTAGGATCCTAATACCCTTTTCGAATACCTAAAATATTTTCAATGTCTTGGGCTCCCAAGTCATTCGTACACCGGTTCCCTAAAATGTAGGGCAAATAGGGCTATTTTTGCTCTTCACAAGCAGTCTACTGATTTCCACTTAGAAATCCATCTAAATGGATTTCCAAAGACCTTAGCTCAAAACTAGGAATCTATAGGACCCTAGAGGTTCAAAAACCACACTTGGTTTATATCTCTCACACACCCTTACTTCTACATTCAAACATACCTCTGTCATGCACCTAACTAGACAGTCATTACTCGCCTAGGGCATGGCTTTAAAATTAGCAAAATAGTTCTCCAAGCCTCCTACTTGAATATATACGTTGTACAGAGGCTCCCCTACCATATTCATCCACACTTTGAAGATTTCCATGGTTGGATTCTATGGGGGAGCCATGAAACTAAAAATCACCTAGACTGTACCAACAACTACACTAATTCCTAAACAATTTACTAAGTCTAACTAACCAACTCAAAATGACTTGATCACTAAATGGAAAATTCTTATATCTACTCCTACTACATGGATCCAATTTTGTATCAAGCTTTTCAATCCATTAAAACACTGTTAACATCCAAATAACTCAACTGTTACTGAAAACCAGAACACTATGCTTTCATTCACTTTCAAAAACTTGTAAAATCACCACACTACTTCGAGAAATGATCCAAAAGGTATCTTAAGATGCCTCCCCCATGCTTTTAGGCCACTTGCATTCAATTATCATTCCTAGTTTGAAGGGAATCCAAATTTGTCGTTGCATGCAACATTTGCAAAATTGCAAATGTTGGCATGACAACATTTTAGCATCTTTTGCATTAATGATGCAAACTAACTTCCATGACCTCTAACTTTTATGAAATGATGAATTAACATCATTTAGGCATTTTTAGGCACTTTTCACACCTTGCCTAAGTCTATAACATTCTTATACCATATTTCCCACTTTAGGCCTATACTAAGGACTAACTACTTAGAAATCAAACTAACCCAGACTAGATTGGATTTAGTACTAGTTACTAATCCATCTAGTCACACACATAACAAGACCTTCTAAGGTTAAAGTAAAAACCTACTGACTTGGCTAGAGTCAGTTACAAGCCAAAAATTAGTCTAAGGATTTGGGGGTAGCCTAGGTGCTCCTGCGCCATCCTCCTCAAATGAAAAGACTTTAATCCACCCTTGGATTGAGTAAGTTGGGATCAATGCCCAACTTTTTAAACTCTGACTCCTTTAACCAAGTTTCATCTACATCAGTTTGTTCATGCCATTTCACCAAGTGTTCTTTGTATTCCTTCTTTCTTGTCTTCTTTTAGACTCTGGAATCCAGTATGTGTTCTTCCTTCTTGATTGGTGCAGATGGAAAATTGAGTTCCTCCACCTCCTGTATGACTTCAGTCAACCTCTTATCTGGATCTGGTATTGGTCCTTTATACAAGACCAAGTCTGCTACATTAAATATAGGAGACAAACCACTGTCCTTGGGTAACTCCATCTTGTAGGCATTGGTGCATTATTTGGCCAATATGGTACATGGGCCAATCCTTCTCATCTGTATCTTATGTGGTATTCCTTTTTGCAACCTTGCCTTGTTGAGATGGACTATTACTAGATCCCCAATTTGGAATTGGACAACTCTTTTCCTCTCATCCACTTTGCTCTTTATTTTCTCTATATTTTCAATGAGTGTCTTCCTCATTGTTTCATGTACTTCTTGCATAGAATGTGCAAATTCATTTGCATAGCCACTTCCCTTGGCTCCATCCTTCAGATCTCTGAGCTCAAATATGCCTCTTGGGTGAAGGCCATAAACTATTTCAAAAGGAATCTTACCAGTAGTCCTATTCATAGTGTCATTATAAGCATACTCTGCTTTCCCAATGAGTTGGTCCCAAACTTGACCATACTCTTTAGTTAAACATCTTAGGAGGTTACCAAGACTCCTATTGACTACCTCAGTTTGACCATCAGTCTAAGGATGGTATGCAGATCCAAAAGATAAGTTGGTCCCTAGCTTCTGCCATAGAGTCTTCCAAAAATGACTCATGAATTTGGTATCTCTATTTGATACTATGCTCAATGGTAAGCCATGTATCCTGACGACCTCCTTGAAGAATAGGTGAGCTATCTGATTGGCATCATGGATTTTATTGCAGGGTACAAAGTTTTCCATCTTACTGAATCTATCCACAATAACATAAATGTTATCCATTCCATGTCTTGTCTTGGGAAATTCCACTACAAAATCCATGCTCAAACACTCCCATGGTCTGGTTGGAATGAGGAGAGGCTGGTAAAGGCCTGCATTAGAAGATGTACCTTTTGCCTTTTGACAGATAACACAACTTTCTGCATATTTCTTAATGTAAAAATTCATCTTGGGCCAAAAATAGAATCTCTGAACTAATTCTTGGGTCTTATTGACACCAAAATGTCCACTAAGTGCACCATTGTGCTTCTCTTGAATCAAATTTTCTCTTATAGACCCTCTAGGAACACACAATTGGCTTCCTTTAAACAAAAGATCACTTTGCAAAGTATATTCAGAGGATTCACTATGAAAATGATTCTTGTGTTCTTGACATACCTTGTAGATGTTTGCAAAGTCTCCATCTTCTCCATATAGATCTTTGAAGCTCTCAATTCCCATGCTATGCAAGTGTATCTCTTGTACTATCAGGGCTCTTCTACTTAAGGCATCTGCTACCTTATTCTGCAATCCCTTCTTATGCTTAATGTTGAAGGTGTATGCTTGCGGGTATTCTACCCATTTCAAATGCTTGTGACTGAGCTTATCTTGTGAATTCAAGAAACTCAGTGCTTGATTGTCTGAAAAGACTAAAAAATCCTTTCGAAGCAAGTAGTGCCTCCACTTCCTCAAAGCTTAGACTAGAGCATACATCTCTAAGTCATAAGAAGAGTACTTCTTCTTAGCTTCACTTAGTTTTTCAGAGTGGAAAGCCACTGGTCTTCCCTCTTGACTCAAGACAGCACCAATAGCTACATTGCTAGCATCACATTCCACTGGGAATAGCTTCTCAAAGCTTGGAAAAATCAAGATTGGTTGAGTAGCAATATTCTTCTTTAATAACTCAAACCCATGGTTAGCTTGTTCATTCCATACAAACTTAGTTTTCATCCCACCCTTGATAGTATCAAGCATAGGAGCAGAAATTGCACTAAATTGCTTTATAAACCTCCTATAGTACTATGCTAATCCATGAAAAATTATTACCTTAGTTGTTTTCCTTGGAGTACACCAGTTGATAATGGCTTCCACCTTGCTAGGATCCATCTTTAGATTACCTTGAGATAGTACAAACCCAAGGTACACTAGCTCTTGTTTCATGAATTCACATTTCTCCAAGTTGATCATCAACTTCTCTTCATGCAGCTTCTTGAAAACTATTTGCAGATGTTTGAGGTGTTCTTCCCTTGTCTTACTATAGATGAGTATATCATCCAAGTACACTACCACAAATTTGCCTATGTAGTCCTTAATAACTTCATTCATGAGTCTAATGTGGATGGGGCATTGGATAACCCAAATGGCATTACAAGCCACTCATACAGTCCTTCTGTGGTCTTGAAGGTTGTTTTCCATTCATCTCCCTCCTTGACACGGATTTGATGGTATCCACTCTTCAAGTCAATCTTTGTGAAAAATTTGGCTTCACCTAGACAGTCCATTAGGTCTTCTATCCTAGGGATAGGGAACCTATACCTAATGGTTATTCTATTTATTTCTCTGGAGTCAGTACATAGTCTCCAAGTTCCACCCTTTTTAGGGGCTAGGACAGTGGGTACGGCACAAGGACTAATGCTTTTCCTAATCAGACTTTGGTTTAGGATTTCTTGGACTTATCTAGTTATTTCCTCATTTTGTTGAGGATTCATTTTATAAGTTGCCTTATTGGGAAGGGTAGCTCCTGGAATGAAGTCTATTTGGTGGCTTACAGTCCTCTTAGGGGGTAAGGTGGATGGTTGTCCATCACTAACAACGCCTTCATACTCTTGCAGCATCTCTTGCACTTCCTTTGGCAATTTTGTCTTCTTGACTGTCTTTTCTGCAACTTCTTCTTTTGGTTTCAACACAAGTGAAAAACCAACTCCCTCTCCTTCTTCTAAGGCTTCTAAGAACTCTTTCTCACTAACCATGAGAACATTGGGGCCAGATGATTTCATTTCTCTATCCTCCAATAGTGACTATATTTTAAATGTCACATTGTCCTTCTTGAAAGAATATGAATTCTTTGGTCCATCATGCATGAAATGTCATTCAAATTGCCATGGTCTACCTAGGAGTAGGTGACATGCATCCATAGGCAGCACATCACATAATACTTTGTCCTTATACCTCCCAATTGAAAACTCCACCTAAGCTTGTCCATTGACAAGGGCATGTTGTCCTTTGTTTAACCAAGTGGCTTTATAAGGATTGGTGTGGGGTATTCTTTTCATTTTCAACTTGCTGACTACCTCCTCTGACACTATGTTGTTAGTAGACCCTGAGTCTATGATGACTCTACAAACCTTTCCCATCATCTTGTATTTCACTCTAAATAGTGATCTCCTTTGACTAGGCTCTTCTTTTACTGGCTCCTTAATCAGAGTTCTCCTCATCATTATATTTTCACCTTCTTTTGACTCTAAGGGTACTTCAGGGTGTTTACCTCCACCACTGGTGTCCTCTTGAACATAATTTACCCTTTTATCACTTCCTTGGGAAGTGGTGCCTTTCTCTGGACACCTATATGCAGGATGTCCCATC
>MU226046.1:3642225-3675795 GCA_018584345.1 Thuja plicata
TATATATATAATAAAATGTAACAAATAAAAACATGTGTGAACGGAGATGGAAAATGAATCTTGACTTTGCATAAAATTGTATCATTTATAATTATATTAAAATATGACATTTATAATTATATTAAAATATGACAGATCAAAATAAATATAAAACTAAATCTAATATGTTTTTATATATCAAATATGTTAGTCTATATTGTTGCATTAAAGGAAAATAAAATTGGAAAGATGCCCATATCCTTTATTTTATTGAGGTTGACCATGAATTTTATAAAGACCTGAAAAAGGTCAAGAGCACCTCGACGGTGTTCAAACATATAAGGAATCACATGGATGATCAGATTAAAACAAGAAAGAAAACTGATGTGACAGTAATGCACATGTGACAATAGTACTACAAAAATTTGTTTTTTATTTTATTTTTTAATTTTCATTAATTAGATGAAAGTGGTTGGCAATATAGTATGAATATATTCACTTCAATGTCCATTCTCAGTATATTTGTTTTTTAATATTTCTATAATTAATTAGAATTTCTAAAATAAAAAGTTTACATGGAAATGAAAGAATTGACTTAATAAATTTAGTTATAGAATGTTTTAAATAAATTTAATTGAAGAAAATAATTTGACATTAAATTTAAAGACTTTTACAGAATTTTTTGTCCGCTTTTTATTATGAGTGTTTGATCTAGTTTTCAATTTTGTGATTATTACTTTTTTGAGATGAAAATTTTGTATGTGTTTCTAATTTTAAATTTTCTAAGTTGATTATTAGCAGTGAAACTTGGTGGAACACTGATTATTAGTCATCAGAAATGCTACAGTTTTTAAATTGATTATTAATCATCAAAATACTTCAGTTCTTTACCTTTTATTCAATCCTTTTATAATCCAATTATTAAAATTTAAACCCTTTTGACTACATCTTTTTTCTAAACAATTATTACTAACAATCTTAGTTACTCATATTTGCCACATATTCAATTTTGAAAAAAAAAACGTTTTAAAATAATAAGAAAGAAAAATTATTAAGAAAACAAACACGCTCATCTACAATCAATCTACCATTAAAACATTATATTTCAGTCACTATCCAATAATCAACAGCTTAATATTTTAACGCTCAATACTTACTAACTTAACTTCTAACATAAATATTTTTTAAATCATAAAATCAATTTACACATTTAAGCTATGTTCAATTTAAAAGAAAACAAATATGTTCAACTACAATCAACTCTACCATTCAAACATTATATCCAGTCACTATCCAATGCTCAGCAGCTTAATAGTTTAACGCCCATATTATGTAAGCAAATGAATAATACACAATACCTCTTTTGAACCTTTGCATTATGCTAAATAATGCATGATTATAAGGTCAACAAAACATGTTCTTATGACAAGGTGGTAACTTCTGACAGCTCTTAAATGAAGATGAAGTTGCCAACAGTGGCTGGAATATCATAGAGGGAATTGTGATAAGTAATATTTCCTTGGAAGTTGGCTTCTATGGCCTCTTGGCAAAACGCTCCAGTATAAGGAGCTATACAGTATTTTTTGAGTTGTAGGTTTAGCAAAATTTAGGACAATGGATCATCGTGTATCAATAGATGACATAGAGTCATTCAGGGAGGAATTGGCTGAAGTGGGAAGGAGCATGCGACTGATAAGTAGTAATCGTCTGAGCTTCAGAAGCAAGAGGCACAGTAGCATCTTCAGTCAAGCATCATCTTCCCAATTCAATGATGAAGATGTTTTAGATGATGAGGAGGCACTACATTGGGCAGCCATAGAAAAACTTCCAACCTATGATAAAATCAGAGCATCTATCTTCAAGGAATATAATGAACATGGCATAGTCACGGAGAGGCGCATTGTAGATGTTAGGCATCTCAAGCCTCTGCAGAGGCATCTGCTTATTGAGAAATTGATCAAGGACATAGAGAAAGACAATGAAAGGTTGCTTAAGAAGCTCAGAGACAGAATAGACAGGTAAGTAGCTTGGTTTTTTTCCAATAGGATAGCTGTAGTAAAAACTTATATTTCATCTAAATTTGCAAACTTATGTGAAACATAAGCTGCTGTTAACTGATATAACAAAAGAAGAGTAGACAAGCCCAAAATTTTAGCATGGTACTACCTGACTTTGGTTGGACAAATCTTTCATGGCACAGGGACATTTTAGCTTAGATGTATGAAAATCATTTCTTTTACGTCGGATGCACGAGCACTTCATATTGGGTTACATGTCTGATTTGAAACAAAATTGGAAGTTTGTTACACTCTTTTAATCGCATGTACACATTACAATCTTCTTTAAAGTTCTGCGATACAGTGCCATGTTGTCATAAGCTATATTCTAGATCTGAATGCTTAGCATGAAAAAACAAGTTATCATGTTTTATCTGCATGTTTTGCAGAGTGGGCATAGAGATGCCAACAGTAGATATCAGGTACCAGAACTTGACAGTTGATGCACATTGCCTCATTGGAAACAGAGCTCTTCCAACACTTTGGAATGTCATGAGAAACAGTTTGGAGGTATGAACCCACTCAAGTTCAGCTGTTTTTTCATAAAGAACTGTACACTGTTAATAGCTTGCTGAAGGGAGATTGACCGTGAAGCTCTAATCAATCAGCTTGGAGCTTATTTTAAGCACCTTATTTTTTAGTGGTGCAGTTTATAATTGTCCATGATTTCTGGGAATACTAATGTTGGGTATATTTGTTTGAATTTAGGGTATCCTAAACATGGTAAATCTTTCCCCATCGGAAAAAGCAAAATTTAACATTCTGAAAGATGTCAATGGTGTAATCAAGCCTTCACGGTAAGTCATATCTCTCTAAGATGTCCAAGATATGTTAAGCACGTAGAGGATGCATGACTTTTTTAATGGGAAATATTAAGCTAGTCAATGAGGTATGGTGACAAATTGGATTTGGCAAGGAAAGATTGACTGTTATAGTTAGCCAGGAAAATATAAGAATGAATGAGTGTTATATGTGGTCAGATAAATGTAGGAAATTGTGTCAGAAAGAGAGAATGGAGACTCCTGCAAGAGAAGCTAGAGTAAACGGAGATGAAAAAGGGATGTCCTGGGATTTGCAAAGGAGAGTGAAGGAAATTTATGGGTCCTTAGATGTAGAAAACTTGGTTGCATAGAAAATTCAAGGGAGAAGCTGATAGAAAGAGAAAATAGGTGGCAAAGAATTGGAGACGCATATCCTGATGATGATTAAGTTTGATAGATAAAAATAGTGGAACGTGCCATAGATATTATACCCCAAAAATGTAACCTATCCAGAAGAACCCACAGTGGAAGCACCAGCCCCTGTAATAATACTAACCATGTTGAACACAAACCAGTTGTGAATAGGAGGATTTTTTAATTTCAAGTAGAACAAGAAGCTGCAAAGAAGCAAGGAAAGTATAAGACTTTGGAGATTGTATCCACAACTACATTCAGCATGAGTGACAATCATGATGTTTAATATTTTACTCGACTGAATGAAATAGTAGATGAGCAAATCTGATTCATTTGCAGAAATAAAACTAGGATATGCATAGCAAAATGCATGACTTTTCTTTCTACATATGCTTACAAAACTGGAGAGGCGATAGAAGAAATGCAGCTGACTCATTAGATATATAGAGATAAAAACCACCTCATGTATCTTGATCAAAGAACAAAGAACTAGTGCAGCTAACATTTTGAATCAACAAGAAGAGGATGAACCAAAGAAATTATGTTTTTGTTGAAAGCCTACTAACTAGGTTGTAGAGTTTGCAAGTAAAAAGAATGAGCCTTTACATCGACCAAGAAAATAAATGACAGTGTCGTTTCAATATGAAAGTAGCTGATTCGATGTCACTGATCTACAAAGAAATGTACATCTTTGAATGAAAATAATGGCAGTGATTAGTTTTTGGAGCATGATGGTAGTGCACCTTATTATGGTGAATTTATCATATCGAATAGAGAAATCAACATAGATACTTACAGTATCACAGCTCAGAGAGACCAAAATATTAATATCCAACAGAATTGAGAGATAAAATGGACTATTGTGTTTTATGAAGATTTAAATACTCCACTAAGAGCTTCTCGTTGGGAAGACTACAAAATAGGTAGTTTTTAAGTTTTGATACCCTTATAATCGAAGACTGAAATGCTTTGAGTTCACTATGTTTTGAAGGTAATTAATCATTTTTCGTTATGAACCTACACACTGAAAAGGATAAGCAAGAATACCAAGGCAACATGTGACAAACTAGTAGTCCATGTTAGAGGAATCAACAGGATGAAACCAAACGAATCGCAAAAGGATAATAGTAGAAAATACAAAGACAACAAAAGGTGTAGTATGAATGATACCTAGGAACACATCCCACATATACATTCTTCCTCGGCTCTCTCAGCCAGAGAAATGGCCAAAAATGTCTGGTAGTTTCAAGCAGCAGAATCATCATTTCCACAATGTTTTATGGATTATTTTGAACAGGCAACATTACCTGAAACAAAATGGGGGAAAAGTTATTGTTTGCATTTCTGATAAAAGGGATGAAAAGTAGTAACATTAAATATTAAAGTAAATAGCAAGCAATTTCCAATCTTGATCTTGCATTCCAAATTAAGGATGTCTATTGTGAACCATAACATAAGCAAAATAGTGTTCAAGATGATGTCTATTCTAATTCTTCTGCTTTTCTCTTTTTACGTCTTTAGTTTGACTCTTAAAGTTTAGATGAATATTTTATTTTCTATGTAGCCTTTTTAACTTTTTATTAATAACTTTGTCATGTTACTTGTTCATCTCTTGCAAAGATAGTTTATATTAATATTACACAACTATTGTTGCTTGCATAAGATAGTGCTAGTCAGTTTGTAACTTTTGACTTGTTTCAAGTCTGATGCAGGTTCACTCTTCTGTTAGGTCCACCAGGGTGTGGAAAGACAACCTTGCTCCAGGCTCTCTCAGGGAAATTAGATCCAAAATTGAAGGTTATTATTATTATGAAATTCTATGCTTTAGGCTTAAATGCTTGATTAGGTACTAACCTAAATATGCTTTAGTATATTTTTTGGCTACATTTGTGGAGTTGCTGACTCAATATTAAATTCAAAGATTCTCACACATCTTGAAATGCACATCATGACAGATGAAAGGCCATATCTCGTACAATGGATTCCAGTTCAATGAATTCGTCCCTCGAAAGACATCTGCTTACATCAGCCAATATGACTTGCATATTCCAGAAATGACAGTTAGAGAAACATTTGATTTCTCAGCTCGTTGCCAGGGAGTGGGTCGCAGGCAAGGTATAAATTGTCCTCATTTGGATTTCATTTTTCCAGTTATTTCAAAGTCAATGACTGTGCCTAGCGCAAACATCAGTAAGCTAAGATGACCATTAGATTGAAGGTTTGTTAATCTTTGTTCTAAATGTAGAACTTCTCTTGGAACTTGGAAAAAGAGAAAAAGAAGTGGGGATACTTCCAGACGCAGATATAGACACATATATGAAAGTGAGAGGCCACTAACACTACTTTTATTTTCAATGTTTTAAGGGGCTATAAGTAAGATTACAAAATTTAATTTTCTACAAATTTAATTATCGAAATGGTCGCTTTCTGTTTTCAGGCAGTTTCAATTGAGGGGCTGAAAGGAAATCTTCAAACAGATTATATTTTGAAGGTGAGGATGTTGTTCCTTTTATTTAATGTCTGATGTTGTGAAGATACTATTAATGTTATTTTCCATGGATCGGCTAAGACTCTAAGAGCTGCAATGTGTATGCTCAGTTGCTCTACCACTAAGCTACTGTTCCTCTTCATGACCAGGGCTTTTTGTAGGCTCCTGATAACAGTTCATGTGCTGAACATTTCACCAACATTTAATAGTGCAAACCTCAGGAAGAAAAATATATTTTATTTGGTCTGATAAGGATATTTAATATGATATGATAATAACATGTTCCTTTCAGCCATAAGAGTATTCTTTGAAATGGTATCTATTCTAGACCAGTTCCGATGTTTTACATCCTGCATTTCTGCTTTTAGATCCTCGGTTTGGATATTTGTTCAGACATCAAGATTGGTAATGCCATGCTACGAGGAATTTCAGGAGGGCAGAGAAAAAGGGTAACAACTGGTAATCGCTGTGATTTTGCCTCTCTATTAGTCTTTTGGAAATCATTTCATAGTTTATTAGTGTCTCAAATTCATCGTCATCCATAACATGTCTAGGGGAAATGATTGTATCTCCAATGAAAACTCTCTTCATGGATGATATATCAAGTGGCTTGGATAGTTCCACTACATTTCAGATTGTCAAGTGCCTTCAACAGTTTGCCCACATTATGAAGGCAACTATATTGATATCACTCCTCCAACCAGCACCTGAGACATTTAATCTCTTTGATGACATCATCTTAATGTCGGAAGGGCAGATAGTGTACCATGGACCCCGTGATCATGTTCTAGAGTTCTTTGAGAACTGTGGCTTCAAGTGCCCTGAACGCAAGGACACTGCAGATTTTCTCCAGGAGGTAAATATGTATCCATCTGCACACTGTTTTCATGATTTTGGCATTATGCCAGTTATCAATATATTTGTATGAAACTGCAGGTTACCTCTCGAAAGGATCAAGAACAGTATTGGTACAACAGGGAAAAGCCATATGTATACTTTACAGTAGAGCAGTTTTCTCAGAGATTCAAACAATTCCATGTTGGACAAGGGATGTCAAAAGAACTGTTGAAACCGTATGATAAGTCCAAAAGCCACAAGGATGCTCTGTCTTTTAGCAAATACTCACATAGGAAATGGGAGTTGTTCAAGATATGTTTTGACCGAGAATGGCTACTTATGCAGCGAAACTCATTTGTTTATATATTCAAGACAGCACAAGTAAGTTCTCTTCTCTTGATCTTCTACTTATATCTGAGGTAGCCACTTTTGAAAGGAGTGTTTTAGGCTCTAGATATATGATAATGAATTTGATCGTATATCATACGAGCTATTCACAATATTTCAAATTTTAAAATAGAGTCAAACCTCAGAGCCCATATTTCATTCTGCTGCACTGCCATAAGTTTTCAATTATTTATCAATAATGATTTAAGAGAGTAGATTTTATATTTTAAACACTTACTTTTAGATTTTTTTAAAAATAAGGAACATTGTATTGTTTTAGAAATCTTACTGTTTAAACATGCTTTTATATGGTAGGCTAAAAATTGTGGAAAAACACAGTGAATGCAATGAAATCCACCGTGTTTACTAAGTTTGCATAGAGCCTGGATGAACAGCTAATTTATTTCCGAATCAATCTTCCATTGCAGCTTCTGGTAATCGCATTTATCACAATGACTGTCTTCCTTCGGACACGCATGAAAGTTGACTTGAAGCATGGAAATTATTATCTGGGAGCTCTTTTTTTCTCACCCATCTTTTTGATGTTTAATGGTTTTGCGGAGCTATCCATGACATTGTTTCGACTTCCGATATTTTTCAAACAAAGGGAACTTTTCTTCTATCCAGCATGGGCTTACACTCTTCCAGGAATTGTTTTGAAGATTCCAATCTCATTATTGGAGTCATTTATATGGACATCAACTACTTACTATGTGATTGGTTACTCCCCTGAAGCTGGCAGGTCTGTATGAAATGTACTTTCTTATTCCTATCTTGCTCTGTATCATGCATAGAGAATAGAACTAAGATCTATGTTAGTCCTCTATTTTCATCTCTCTACGGACAGATGCACACATAAATACACCTTCAATGCTTGTAGAACGTCAAGGGAATCTTGTTTATAAATTATTGCAGCTTGAAAAGTAACTGCCTAAGATAGAAAGAATATTAAAAATAGTTATACAGACTGACAAAAACATTATAGAACAATAAATGTGTTATATTTAATCACGAAAAAAATTGTTAGATAATATTTCTTACTTTTTTATGCACTGTTTCTAGTTTGGGCACTGTTGTAAATTTAGTAGTGAGCCTACTCTCTCTCTTACTTTATAAAAGAAAAATCTGAGGTTCATTTAGATGTGTCTATTTTGAATCCAATATTTTAAGCACATCAATTTCAATCGTTTGTTCCCCGGCAACCACTCCTGTTGCTAGGGAATTAAGAAGGTTCTCTGATGCAGGAGCATCTGGCAAAGAAAAATGGAAAGAGGCCCGGATTTAAATTATGAACTACAGAGTTCTAAACAGATACGTGGAAGATTGTAGAAGAGACAACATCTTGATGAAGATAAAATGTAATCTTAAGTGTTAAAGGTGCGTTGGAAATAAAGAGTTGAAAGAAGAAGGCATGGGAAGAGTGGGGCTGCCATTTATGGGCTCCCAAGTATCATTTTTCGTAAATATAATAAAAAGTGAATAAATAATACTTTGAATTGTCAGAACAGCAGTAACGTAACGTGAGGAGGAGATAAGAAGAATGGAGGGAGAGGAGGATTTAAGAAGTAGAAAGGAGGCATATTAAGTGGAGATTCTTTTCGTTTTTGAAATGCTTTTTAAAAATAGCAAATGAATTTTGAACGTGGCAATGTTGGAGTAGGAACAGAACCCATTGTTTTGTAGTTTATAAATAACAATTACTCATTAAAAAAATGTGTGTGGCATTGAGTTCCATACTGAGCACTTTCTTGTGAAGATTAAGATCCTCTAAAATAAGTAAAAGACTGCAGATTCATTTAATGAGAAAGAAAATGGAGGAAGTGTTGTTGGCTATGCAAGGAGAGACTGCGTTGAATAGAGCAGCAATTAAGAGGTGTAGTATCAGCCAAGGGCAAAAGTGTAGGAGGCTGCAGATGTTAAGCCTGCGCGCGGAAGAGACATGCTGTGTTGAAGATATTGAAAGTTGCAGATTATGGTTTGTGGGAGAGAGAAAAGGTTGATATAAATGGCATTACTTTTGTAATGTAACTGTTGTTTAGAAATTTGATTGAATTAAAATTGTTGTGTTGTGTTACAATCTGAATTTTGTCTTGGAGCAGAGTGTTTCTGCATTGTTAAAAAGTCTAGCGTTTGAGTTTTGTGTTTTGAATGCAAGAGGCAATTTCATATTGCATCATTCTCCCTCAATGTTTCCATTTTTTATTCTATTATAAATATTAAAAAACAAAATCAGTTAGATTACGCTCTTTTCAAGACACCCAACATCAAATAAGGAATTTTTCAACAGCTGACTCTAATGTTAAAAAATCAAATACATACATGATCAGGTCACGAGTGCAAACTAGATAAAGTTTATCTTATCTTGAGAAGCATTTGGCATTAATATTCTTATTGGTAATACATAAAGGGTATATTTTTTATTTTGAGTATACTAAATTAAACTCCCTCTTCACCTCTTCCTCTATACGTCTCTCTAACTTTTTCTCTCGTTCTACCCCACCCTCTCCTTCTTGCCCAAGCCCCCTCCCTCTCAATGTCCCCTCTCTCCCTCTCTGTCCTCCCCTTCCCCTCTCTTTCTCTCTCTCCTTTCTCCTCTCTCCCTCTCTCATCCTCTCCTCCCTCCTCTTTTCCCTCTCTTCCCAAGCCCTTCTCTCTTCCTTTCCTCCCTCTCTCCCTCTCCCTCCCTCTTCTCACTCCCCTACTCTCTTCCTCTCTCTCTTGCTATCCCTCTCTGCGTTGCACCCCCAGTTCCTTTGTGCGAGCATGTGTGTGCATGCAATTTCTAAGCTTTCAGTCCCCTTTACCATCTGTTTATGCAACTCTATCACATAATCATGCAAATATACCCTCTGCCAAGGTTCAACTTCTTTGCTGCCAACAAATGAGGTGATGGCTAGTGCCATCTGCTGTTGTCTAATGAGGGTTCCAAGGTGGAACAGTTTATCAAGGCAGAAAAATAGGCCAGCCATGGGCAAAGGCTTGCTGCAGGAATTGTTGCACCAGTAGTCATATCCCCGTTAAGCATTGGATATACATGCATTCAGCTTTCGGTCCAAAGTGACCCAACAACACTTGGGGACATTACCAAAGCATGGTCATGCAACAAAAATAATATTTAGAACTATTAAAATTGAAATAGCTTCTTGGCTGAAATGAGACAGCAAAGAAAGGAAAAAAAATCAACTTGCATTTCAAGCAAGGTCCTATAAATAAGCTTATTAGCAAAGCATGTCAATGGGAAAACCTGATTGACCTAAACATCCAACAAGCCTGGCCACATCATAGTTAGAGGTCAAAAGTCCCATATCTATGGTCCTTTAGAACCCAGCTATGGGAAGGAGATATTAAGTACATAGCTTTACCACAGTAAACAAGCATGTCTAATAAGAAATTCTCACAATTGACAAAAAGAAACGAAGAGAATCGCAGGAAAAATAAAACTCAGTGCACTACATCTTTTTTTTTGCTTTGTTCTTAAAGCTCGACATCAACCTGCTGTAAATTATAATCAGACATTCTGGGCACTTACATATAGGATATCGCTTGGGAATGGTGGCGATAGCTTTACACTATTACAAATATGCTACAAATTTTCTGAATAAACAAACAAGAAGTTTTATATATAATGAGAGAATGAATGGCAAGATATCTAAAAAACACTTGGTATGTTATAGGTTGCCTGAAGGGCAACACGATTGTGTGTGTTAGTATTTCTTCTGTTTAATTATATCACTAAGTGAATATCCATTCAACATGTACAAATGTTAGCTAGCTATCATATAATTCTCTAATGGCGATTCTCTAAAAAAATCCTATACTTCACTATTTCAAATATTCATCATCTAGTATTTTTCACTTTTTATTTTTTGAAAATATTTTCTCATAGCTAAATTATATCACTCTGAAATTCTTGTGCGGATGTGTATGATGTGAAGAGGAGAATGGCTTTATTGTGTTTCATTCATTTTTTTTGTTGTTTCACTCTTCTTTCTTTTGCCATGGAAAAGAGAGAGATTTATACTATAGCTAAAAAGAACTTTACTTGTAAATGTAAATCCACGTAGTACTTTGTGAAGCACATTATTTGTTGATTTATTGTAGCTGTTGGTCCCTTCTTACTTTAGGTTTTTTCGTCAATTTCTTGTATTCTTTGCACTGCATCAAATGGCAAGCTCGTTGTTTCGTGCAATTGCTGGATTTTGCCGTACTGTGGCCATTGCTAACACTGGAGGTGCATTTGCCATATTACTTATCTTGGCCCTTGGTGGATACCTAATTCCCAGACGTAAGTCCACTGCTTATTCTGTTAAAATTATTTGAGTGTTCATGAAAAGGACTTATTCAATGCTCAAAAAGACCAAATCAGTCCAGTTAAAAGGATTGACAATTATTTCTAAATTCTTAGTTCTATGCAATCATATAAAACAAATACCTCAATCTGAAGATGTTTGTCTCGCAGCTTCTATTCCAAAATGGTGTCGATGGGCATATTGGATTTCCCCTTTCTCCTATGCAGAGACTGCAATTACAGTCAATGAATTTCTTTCTCCACGTTGGGAAAAGGTACATTAGATATAAGAAATGTTGACATCTAATATATCAATTTTCTTGATGTTTCCATTTACTTTTATTCTCAACCCTTTCCCTTCTCTAAGTTGAGATTAATTGTTTGCAATGATTATTCCAACTGTTTACCTAATTGATATTTAGTACCTTTTTTTGCAAACCAGATAGTCAGACACCTTTTCTTTTGATGGAATCATGATTTTGTAATAGAAGTTGTTGAATCTCTTATTTCCAGGATTATCAAATGATTCAACATATGTGTCATTTCTTAATGTGACCAGTGACCTTAAATCAGTATTCCCTCCATGCACACACTCCAAATGGCATGCAAAATGCACAACCCACATATTTGAGAGTTTTATTGCATATGTAGAATTATAAAGGATCCACATGGTAATTCTAGAGAAAAAAATTAAAAATACAGAAAAGCTAGCCGATCACCTTGTCAAGGTGTAACTCCTCCACCCTTGATCAAATTCAGAAACCACTTAAAATTCTCTTCTACAAGAAAAAATGTTCTGATGGACTGCAGAATCACAAAATACAGGAAAATAGATGATTGTTTTCAAATTATAGGAGAATTGATTCTTTTTATATTTAGGCTGTTCATTTCTTACTAAAATATCTATAAAGTAACTATCATCCAAACGTACAAAGAAGCTGTACCATGGTGAGACATTTCTTCACAGGCTTTGCTATCATCGTACACATTGATCCTCTTCCTTTTCTGTATGATTTGCAGCAGTTTCATTTATGTTATAACACATTATATTTAGCAATTTAGTTTGTTGTCCATGAAAGTACCATTTTGATTTTGACCATTGGTATCATGTTACTTGTTTCGTATTGTATATAATATTGAACCAGGTGCGAAGCATGATCTCTAGGCATGGGACCATTTGAATTGTCTTTCTTGTTTGAAAGTACCAGTGAAAAATCTTTCTTGAGAACATTCTAACAAATCAAAAAATAAAGGTTTTTCATTTCATAAATCCAGACAAAAGGAAAAATATCAGGTTATGGTTGGGGTTAAAAACAATGTTGTTTTTAGAAAATGTCATAAAAGAAAGGAAAAAACTTAGAAACCCTAAATTACTTAAACATTTTTCAAAAATTATTGTATTCCAAAATTTGTCAATGAACCCTTGATCTAGTGGTGAAGTTAAATGGTTCTTAATGAGCCCACTAGGGATCAAGTCTTGTTTAGTGCAAGACCCTGACATCATAAGGGATAAGGCCGAAATTGTGCCCCAAGCAAATCCAGCGGAATAACCCTCAGTCCTTGGCTCTCAACTGAAGAGGTTTCAGCCTAAAGGCTCATGCTCCCATATCGGGTAGTAAAAGTTCTTTGAGGTTGCAATTTTTGAAGTCAAAAGATTGTTTTCCTGTTATGAACATTTGTTTCAAGAAAAACTCAGCATAGAGGGCAAGAGAGAACAATTGACACAATGTTTTAAAGATATTTGTTTCAAAAAAATCATATAGAATTAAGAAATAATATATAAGAGATTCTTTGCAACTATTAATGAATTGTTTGAGAAGAGGGAGACCGCGGAGCCATTATATTGTCATACCCATGCACAAATTTCTTACTAAATTTGAGCCTATGTGATTTAATCTTTGAATCATGAATTTAATAAAGAATTTTGGGTCTATAATTATAAGCCGATAGACTATTGTTGGTGGAAGCACTATTGCCAAAGTTTTGTCAATGTCATTAAACCAAGTGGAGATAATAAAACTTCATATTTCCACCATTTGTATTTGAAATGAGCTTGACATATGTCTGAAAATACCACAAGGTAACCACAATCCAACAGTCCACTTGGCATGGGTCATACTAGCAGCTCATCCCAAGGCCCAAGATCAATCTCTTCCTTGTGATCATAGTTCATAAACTCAGACTCAAAGAGTACTCAATAAGCAAAAATTTCAATCTTGGAGAGTACTTGGCACTACTCGACAACTTTTTTAAAAAAATAAAATTTTATTCAAAATGTAGCTACAAAATGTCAAATGTGTTTGGAGAGGGGTCCTAGGACAGTGCCCTCAACGGAATTAAAGGGCAACACCCCTCACAAGGTCCAAAAGGGAAAATGCCACTAGTGCATTCCCTATGGCGATACAGGGCAGGATTGAGGGGTGAGACCCTCACCACCAAGCCCAAATGAAGACCTTCAAAACCACACATACTTTCAGGGCACACAGCATTTTCATTATTTGTACAAGGCAAAGACAATGCTTATAAAGCAGGGATACATGGGGACACATCCCCAGCCCTGGAAGTCAGCATCCCCATCCCCCTAGCTTTTGGGGGACGGCAGGACGGTATGAGGACGTTCCCCTATCATCTGGACTGCAGAAGACGGCTAGGCATCCCTCACGGCTGGGGACCATTTTGCCAATTAAAAACAAAAAAATAAGCATTTTTTAAATCATTCTAATGTGGCATGGGGGTCCCACAAACACACCTACACCACACTAAAACCCAAATTTGACCTAAAGACTAAAAGGTGAAACAAAACACTAACCCAGCTAACTATTTTGCCGTTGTTTCAGTTTCATTTGCTCAGTTTTTGCTCCTTGTTGTGAGAGTTCGGTTCTTGGAGAAGAGATTGGAGTGATTTAGAGGACAGATTGGACTCATTAGAGGAGATATTGTTTTCTTTTGCTTCCAAGTCTGAAACAACTTATCAGTTGCAAGTTTGAAGCATGTCATGCTTTTTTAAAGTTTTTCGCTTGTTAGCAAGTTTGCAGATTGAAAAATATTTTCATTGATTAGGTTTCAAACTTTCAACCATAAACAAAAACACCACAATATGAGCAGCAGCAGTAGTGACGGACTAAGTCACAAGGTTCGAGTTGGAGTTCGGCAACAATAAAATTTGGATGAAGTTCGGCAAGGACAAAAAGTTCAAAAAAAAATTTGCGATTAAGTTGGCTTTATATAAATTTGATTTTTTTTAAATATAAGTAATAAAGTATATCATTGAAAAATAACTAACTTTGAATAAATTGATACGATTTTTTTATTACTTTCCTCAAATGGATATATATCTATACAATATTAATTATGTATAAATAATCTTTATAATATATAAAAGATAATATAAAGAAATCATATTAAAAATATATAAATAATATTTTTTAACAATATAAATATGTAATTTTATATAAAAGTATATTTCTATTAATAAATGATATCTACTATATTTAAATAACAATAATAATATTAACATACAAAATAATATTATCTAAATATATAAAACCACAATATCAATACATAGTATTACTATTAATAACGTTAATAATTAAAAAACTGCTATACATGGCAGAACAAATATTATTCATCAAATATTATTTGAAGCACGACACTCGAATCCTCTCTCCAGGCGCGACACTCTGCAAATTACTCTGTTTGACGGCATGGCACACACGATCCCTTTGATTGACGCAGCCTGATGTTCTAATTTCCATGTCTGTGGTAGTCCTTCCCACCCATCTGAGAAAAGATAAAACACGATTAGCACCCAAAAAAATGCAGAAAAACCTCTTCGTGCAGGGAATAAAAACGCTGAAAACCCTAAAAACGTTTTTTCAAGACAATGCCACATATCCATACGAACATTAGGCAAATTTCAACGAATATTTTATAATGTTTTGAAGTTCGCCGAATTTCGAACCTCATGGCTGAAATTTGGCGAACCCTGTGACTTCGGTGACGGACATGAGGGTAGTGGAAGTGAAAACGAAATGAACTTAATAGCTATAGACCCTTCTACTCCTGAATATAGAACCTTGGCTTCTATTCCACAAGACCGTTATGCATGCCCTTAATCCTTTCTTCAAAAATTTGCAAAAGGTCCTTTCAACCCCAAGAAACCATTGCTTCATTTCACCACAAATGTGACCGCTAATAAGTGTAAAAAATACAGGGGACAGCAAGAAGTGGCTTTGTCATGATTGCAACACTCATTACCATGGGAGCTATACTAGGGTTACAGATCATCTAGTGGGTGAGAGTGGAAAAGGTGTTATAGTTTGTGAGTCAATAAACTTGGAACAGCAGGTTGAAATGGCAAAGTTGGTTGGAGTGCGTGAAGACAAAATCATTGGTACAACTTATCATTAAAAATGGTCATTTACTGATTTGCATGCCTCTTCCAATGTATCATTTGGAGAGTGTTGTGACAAAGGGAAGAGGAGGACCACAGCAAATGAGAAAAACTCAGTGATGCGGCTAATAAATATGCAAAAACATGAACAAGCCAACGATTCAGCTCTTCCATCTCATTTGGCAAGGTCGCCTTATTCCAAAAATATGTCGAGAGATATAATGATAATTGGACCCTCTTATGCCCCCTTGGAGAACATAGATTGCGTACTTCCTTTACAAACAATATTAAAAATCGACCATGAGGATAGAGGAGATGAGATAGACATGGATTAGGACTGGCTGTTCCATTAGGGATGGATGAACTGATGTTTGACATAAGCCACTCATTAATGCTAGTGTTAATTGCCCTACTAGTTCATACCTTCTTAGAGCTATTGATTGTTATAAGAAACTTAAGGATGTTGATTTCCAATTTGCCATTTTGAAGGAGGCCATATAGGAGGTTGGTCCTTCTAATGTTTAGTGACAGATTCAGCTCGTGTTTGTAAGTTAGCTAGTCTGATGATAGAGAGCGCTTACATACATTTTTTTAGACGCTATCTTGTGTACATGCTTTGAAAGACATTGACAAAATAGATTGGTGAAGGTAGCAATGGTAGAGGCTAGAGACATATAAATGTTTGTATATAACCATCACACTTCACTTGCAATATATTGGTCGTAATCAAAGAAAGAAATTCTCAAACCAGCTGAGACTAGATATGCTAGCTATTATATTTCGCTGGAGAGGATGTTGGAGGTGCAGGATGCTCTACAATGCATGGTTGTTTGTGGAGACTGGGCAAAGTAGGCTCAATCAAAGAAAGAAGAAGGGAAGGTGATGAGAGAAAGACTACTTAATGACACTTGGTGCTCCAAGATCAAGCAAGAAAATTTTTAAAAAAATTAAGTTTTTTACAATCTGTTTTACTTTGTATTTTAAATGTTTTAATTTTTAAATGTTGCTTGCGGGTATATTTGCTCTATCATTTCATCAACTGTGGAGGTAATCCAGTATGCAGATACAGACTCTCCACTCCTAGTCTGGGAGAGATCTATTAGACTTTTGATAGCATGTTTGATTAAATGAAGCAAGCAATTTGTGGAAAGGATCCTGAATTGCAATTCTATGAGGAGCATATTAGGCCTATCTTCACAATGAGGTGGAACACAATGAACACCCTTCTTCATATGCTTTCTATGCTCTTAATCCAAAGTGGTATGCACCTAGACTTGGTTGAATGCTTCCTTTTGAGGATGAAGACGTGATGGAGAGCTTACAGTAGGCCTTCATAAATGTATAGCAACGAGTAGGCAACCATTCTTCAAGAGCAATGGCTTCAGTTTGCTGATCTTAAGGGTCCTACATTCAGCAAACCAGAGGCTAGGAGGGATATGGCCACTATTGCTCCAAAAATCCCCATTGGATGGTGCAAATTTCATGGGAAGGACACACTGGAGTTGAAAAAACTTGTCGTTTGTTAGCTTCTCACATATTGCTATTTCCTCTTCTGCAAAGAGGAATTTCCACCTATGGCTTCATCCACTACATTAGGAGAATGGGCTTATGTCAAAACAAGTTGAAAAACAACTTGCAATTCATAGTGCCTTGAGACTTCAAGACTGAGACTATTGAGTATCGACAGACTCCAACAACGCAATGGGATGTTGATCCTGAAGATGTTAGGAAGATTGACGAGGAGGAGGTGCAACCAGGAATGGTCAGGCTACCCTTGGATATCCAATTCAGGCAAAGAGTGAACATGACTCAGATATTTTTGAGTCTCTGGATATTGGTAGCCCAAATGGGGCTTAGTTTCATAGACTATTGTATTTTGATGTTTGAGACTTGGATATTGATAGACCATGGGATATATATATATATATATATATATATATATATATATATATATATATTGTCATCCCTTAAAATGGCCCTCGAACTACTCTCCATGAAATGCCTACCCAGTCATCACCCTATCCTCGTCCTCCAAAAATTTTGTAACATAGTTATTAAGCCAAAAAATAGTGTTTATCGAGTGTTTAACCGACAATTTTGATATGCTGCTGGCATGGTGAGATAAGTTGTTGAACTCATTGAGTTTTTAGTGAGTCACAATGAGTAGTTGCTAAGAACCCAACAAGGTTTTCCACATACTCAGCGTGTAAACCTTGTGAATACTCATGGAACGATACAAACTTGCATGTACTTGGTAACTTGCTGAGTTTGCAAAATATGCTTGTGATGACCCCATTGTTGGGTAGGGTAGTGCCCTTTACATAGTAGAGTCTACTGTTCAGCTGATTTTTAATTCCAATGCTAAATACTACCCATCAATTAATTTGTATTTCTTTATGCATGCCATGACTGTGTTTGAGTAGCTACCTCCTTTATCTATGTATGAAAGCCAGGATGACTGTGTATAGCAAAATATGAAACAAAAATGAAGATTAAAACCCTATTTCAAATTTATCTACACATCAGTTTAAGCAAAGGAAACTTGGAAAACATGAAAAAACAAAGTTCTTACCCACACAAGATTCCTTATGCACCAAAAGGCAGTCATGCTGAAAGGATTTTCTGTTGGAGAGAGTATAGAATGTGGTTGCTTACAGATCAGCAACATAATGATGTATTTCAGACTAAGGATCCTTCCAAATGACTTATGGAAGGGTAGATTTATAAGTTTTTGAATGAGTAGATCAATAGTCAACTTCGAGATTAGTTGAAAGGTCCAGTGGATTAAGTATTAAATATTATAATGTTTCTATAATGGTCATCTTAGTTTTAGTCGTTTAGGTAGTTTCTATTTTATTAGTTCGTTTCTATTTTAGAAGCTCTTTGTTTGGAATTTCTCTATTTAAAGAGATCAAATCTCCAATGTTTAATATCATCAATCTATCAAGTTTTATAACATGGTATCAGCGCCAGTTGATGGGGGATTTTAGAATTTTGCGAATTTTTAAAAAAATTGTGGCCTCTTGCTTTTGGACAAATTTTTTAATTAAAAAAAATCATGGGGTCTTTTTGTGAAATTTGAGGGTTTCTTTGATTTGCAGATTGGAGGGCTTTTTATTGAGGGTTTTTTCTTCTCTTGAAAATCGAGGGTCGTTTTACTTCTGCAACTCGCGTTTTTTGGATTCCCTTGTGTTTCTATTTGTGCGTTGTTTTTAATCTGCAGGAGCGACGTTTTCTTGGGTTTCACGGTTGTGTCTCAAGCTCACGCGCATGTTTACTAAATCCAATTTTCTCTTCGTGATCGCGTCTGCATAAGGTGTCTATGCTTGGGCTCACACAACCTCTTGCGACCTTTGTTTTCTATGTGGGCGTCGGTTTTGGAAACGAGGCACCTGCGACGGATGGTTTCTGTCTGGTCTCAGTCCATGTTCATTCTTCTGCCTGTGACGGCTCTGCTCGGCCTTTTGTTTACGATTTTAAACGATGGGTTTTTTGGTAGCCTGTATGGCTTTTGAGTTCTTGGATGGGTGGCTCTAGTTTTTTGTTGTGCATTTTGAGGGTTGGAAATATCCATGTTTTGCTTGTTGAAGGTTTATGCATGGTTTTGGAAAAATTGTGGAATGTTCTTGCGCCTTCAAATCCATGCAGCTCTTGTTTTTCGTGGTGGGTTTGCCTTGGTTAGGATTTTATAACTTTTTGCCTTCAAAAATTATTTGGTTGGGTTTATAATTTTGTCCCTTAAAATATTATTGGTGGGGTTTGTAATAATTTTCTCCTTAAAACAATTGATAGGATTTAATAATTTTTTCCCTTAAAAAATTATGGGAGGGTTTTATAATTTTTGTCCATAAAAAATTATTGTGGGTTTTGTGCAATTTTTTGCAGTAAAAATCATTTTGTAAACGGGTTTTATAATTTGTCCTTAAAAAATTATTGTGGGGTTAGTGTGATTTTTTGCCTTAAAAATCGTTTTGTAAAAGAGTTTTATTGTTTTTCCTAAAAAATGAAGTTTTGTATTTTGATTAGTGTCTCAGATTTTGTCTTGGGTTTTGATCGATTTTTCTCCTCAAAAATTGTGTTGGATTTTTCTGATTTTATCTTCAAAAATTGTCTGGATTTTCTGTTTTTTTCCGAAAAAATCATCATTGGTGTTGTTCGTTTTAGGGTTTTTACCATTTTTTTCCAAAAAAACGATGCTTTACAAACTTCAGTTTCAAAATTTGGCAATTTTTTCCACATAAATTGTGGTTTCTTGGTTTGTTTTGGATCACACCTGAAGTTGCTGGGGTGAACATCTACAAACAATTTTTTGCAGTTTTTGACAAAATCGTATCTGGAGGGTTTGCCAATTTTTCCACAAAATCGTGGTTTCAAGTTTCAGCAACTAATCTCAGAGGGATAGCTTTGTTACCCAACATCAAGTTGGACAGCTTCTAGTACTCTTGGTCATTTCCAGACTTTTTGCAGATTCAGGGAGGGTCTCAGCCATAGTTCAAAATATCGTTATCGGCAACTTATCGCCAAGGGCAAAAAAAAAGTATCGGGAAATATCGAAGATGTCAGAAACTTATTGGGAAAATATCGGAGATTTTTTGCTTGAAAAATCTTTTCGAATTCACCTCAGATCCACAAGAAATCACTCTAGAACACTGCAAATGACCTTTCTCCTCCAAACCCTTTCTCTCCTCTCCAAACCTGTTTTTGCAATCAAAAAAATTATTTTTTACCCTTTTTGGGCGGTCGCTGCCTATATGCATTTGAGACTTATGAGTTTCTGACTTATCGCGATATTTTAGCAACTTATCTGCGATATTTTGGCAATTTATCTGATATATTTTGGAACTTATCTCTAATATTTTCCTGCGTGAAAGTTACTAAACTTCTCGCGATAAGGGAACTTATCACAGAGATATCTGCGATATTTCAATCTATGGTCTCAGCAACAGGCTCACGTCGCAGAATGTCCTGATGAGAAGGGGGCAATCTTCTATGCTTTTGTGACCAAAAGACCTGCAAATTGCCTTCTGTAGGGTAGTTAGAACGATGACCATTAAGGGAGGGTATTAAAAATTATAATGTTTCTATAATGGTCATCTTATTTTTACTTGTTTAGGTAGTTTTTATTTTGATAGTTCGTTTGTGTTTTAGAAACTCTTTGTTTGTAATTTCTCTCTTTAAGAAGATCGAGTTTCCATTGTTTAATATCATCAAACTATCAAGTTTTATAACATTAAGTTGGTTATTTGGTTGTGAGATGGAGGTAGAGCAAAAATGAGAATTTCAATAATACTTTTATGTTTTTTAGTTGTAAAGGTCAGATTTAAATAATAAATTTTATTTAGATCGTGTAAGATGGGAGGGGGGAATTGTTTTGATTAATTTAATTAGAAAAATAAAAATGCAAAAGGAGATTTTAGAATGTGGTTTTTCATAAGCTATCTACAACGATAGGATGACTTATGGAAGGGTAGTTTTATAATTTTTTGACTGTGTGGATCAATGGTCAAGATTAGCTGAGAGGATTAACCTGTAGGATTGAGTTTTTTGCATGGTTATTGGGAGACGTGTCTCCTACCCCCTGAGACGTGTCTTGGAGAGGAAGACACATCTCCAGTACCAAAGACGTCCCCATAATGTCCTGATGCACACAGTGCTTTTGGCTGACATCTCCCACTGTCTCCAAAGTCTCTTAAGCACAAATTCCGTCTCCCACCAAAAAACTTAGGGCAAAACACGGTAAAAGGTAACAAATGAAGGCAAATGAATAAAATAAGCCTGCAGGAAAGCAAAGTCTAAGGAAAATAAGGAAACCACACCACAAGAAGACAAAAATCCATACAAAGTCATAGCGATCAAATCTGCTGACAATGTAAACTTTTTGAGACGGACATAAACAGTTGTATGACTGATTTCTCGTTATTGTAATGGTCTAAAGAGAAATTTCCTTTACTATTTAGTCGACAATATTGAGTGTGCTCAACACATATATTACCTTACTTTCACTAAACCATTTAGACTGGCTATGGTTCCAGGAGCATAAGCAAAATTAATTTCAATTTTAAAGTTGAAGTTAAACTTCTTTACGACTACTCTTATTTTCAAGTTCTATGTCATGATATTTTCTGGAAATAATTTTAAAGAATTGGCATCTCCAACCGTCTCCTAATTTTGAAATTTAGTCATACTGGTCCAGGTACCAGCCTTTGGCGTCTCCAAGTATACCCTTCTCCTGGTAAATTTGATTGTTTGATTGGTTGTGAGATGAAAGGTGAGAAAAAAGGGAATTTTAATTATTTTTAAATTATGTGAGATGGGAAGGGAGAATCTGACTGTTTCAATTTTATTTAATTAATGAAAAATGCATGTGGTAGGCAATGCTAGAACGTGGGTGTTTATAAGTGTCTACGATAACAGGATGGCAACTGGTGAGAAGCAGCATTTCCAATCTCTAATTACGAGATATTGAGTAGCTTCAGAAAACACGGTCCTAAAAACATAAGTCGGTTAAGAAAATCTTATAGATAATTCCGAGATTGAAAACCTCAGCTTTTCCAAAGTATCTTCAGGACCAATTATATCAATATTGTAAATAATGACTTAAACTGGTCCATGATAAAAACAAAATACTACCTTCCGAATACTCGACTGGGAAGGAAAAACAGCTCCAAAGCTTGTTTTATTTTTTTGAGACATCTAAAGCCCAAATTAACAAATAACAGGAAAGAAAAAGTTTGAACCTCACGGTGGATTAGTAATTTTGCTAGCATAATTTTCTAAGACAGGTGGTCTCACGGATGTTTCAAGAATCAACAAAACAGAATAATTCTTTCTATATTTTTTGTGCGGAATTAGATTTGCTAACCTGGCCCTGCTTTTGAGGCACTTGAATTGGCGTCCGTCACTGCATTCGTAGGTTGAATCTTATGTTCTTCGAACCCTAGAATGTTCTGTGGGCACAAGAAAATTCAAGAAACTGGAAGTACTGAAAAAGTTGTAAAAGTTTGCTCCCATGTCTAGCTACGAGCGTCTATCCCGTCATCAGAAATCTCAATCTTATCGAGGAGAGTTGAAAAATTAAAAAACAGGTTAGCCTTTTGGTAAGATTTCTGATGGCTGCATAGACGCCTCCTGTCTAGCTTGGTTGGGCAAGTAAGAAAAGTTCTTTTATATTGAGATATGCAATGCTAGTTTAGGACATGGCTTGTTTTAGGTAGGGTTGTCATATTTATTTCTAGGACTAGTTTAAAGAAAGGGATATGATAGCCATTTTATTCATAGGTTCCACATTATATAATAGTACAAAAGCTTATCGAAGGAATTACTTGGAGAACTTAGTAAAGGATAGTAGAAATCACAAGTTTGTAATTAGGTTATGAGAAAGAGATCCTTCGAATCTATCTAGCATGAAATTAATTTAAATAGAGCATTAAATTCATAAGGTTTAGTTTGGTATTATTTAATATTAGAATTTATAACAATTATACATGTCAAAATGGTCTATTTTTTGAATTTTGAATACTATTTTTTTCTCTTTTCCTACATATATACACATGTATACATATACATATATGTATGCATGTATGTATGTATGTATGTACATCGCATATATACATGCATATTAATACATATATGTATATATGTATGTATTTACATGTACATGTATACATACATATGTGTATGTGTATATCTATGTACAAACATTTATTAGAGGCATGAAGGGTTATAATATGTGGAGAGAGAGAGAGAGAGAGAGAGAGAGAGAGAGAGAGAGAGCAGGTCTTCCAAGAAATGGTTTTAACTCCACACCATCTCATTTTTTACCATCCATAGGAAGGAGATGTGCTTGATTGACTAACAAGCTAATTAGAGTAATCAAAGATGGGTGGAATGGGAGACGGCATGTCTTATGATGCAAATGCATATGAAGACCAGGCCCTCAAATATATTATTGAATTTGGACGGCCACGCAATTCATTCAGAGTTGAATCCTACATTAGCTTGGGGGTCATTGATGCCAAAGAGGATGTCAAGACACCTAATGATTAATATATATCAACCTAATGCTTTACAATTATTTATAATAGAATAATTAATTAATATTGAGAAAGATATATCAATTTAATGTTATCTATATCCCTTCTATACTAAGGTTAGTGGAGTGAGATCCATTACTACTTAGCACCCAAGGTAGGTTAGCAAAGATAAGAAGTGGCCAATATTTACATTTACAAAACTAAACTCTAAATATTAGCATGTATGTTTGTAATGTTGTATCTTGCATCCTAGGAAATTTCGCATCACATATGTCTTCCCTTTAGTTTAAATTAAGACAATTATGCTATTTATCCCTAATCTTGATTAAAAATATCCCTTAAAACCATACATGTCTGAATTCTCGATTGTCAAGTCCAATTTTTGTCTAGATAAATGTGCCCCACACAGACATTCATGTGACATACTAACTTCTCGTAAAAGCCCACAACTTTGCAAGTCATTGGTACATTACCCTTGTTGCATCTTCATAGTGTAATGCCTTTGCTAACTTGTACTAACATTGGCAATCACCTACCTCACTAATACATTTGGTGTGAAATTCTGATGACTAACTATTGGAAAACCAACAGCAAACCGTCGCAATTAGCCGTCGGAGTTTTTGCGTCATTAAGTGTGATGGCCAAGGATGTCGTCGCAATTCTGACGGTCATGGCATCAGAACTGGCCACTCATTCGTCGTTCAATGAGTACTCATTTCTGACATCAAATTTCGTCGAGAGAATATATTATAAGGTAATTAAAGTTATTGTAAGACAATGGCATATGTTATGAACCACTAGCAGAGTTGTTGTCAAGTCATATTGATAGAAATATTTGATGACTATATTTTCCCTAGATATATAGAACTTAGTCCAAAAGAATCCTCCCAACTTACTCATAGGTTAAATGAGAAAAATTATTTGATGTTTAAGTTTTTTTAATTTATTTTCCTTTTTTACTCTTGAGAATTGAGGGCATAAGGAGTATAATTTGTTCTGAAATATCCAATAAATACTCGCTTGATTTGCATGAATATTATATTTATTGTATAAAATGATCAACTTATTATATTTACATAGAATCAAATGTGTTAATAGGGTTATTTTCCTAAGTTTTGTAGAGCCTAAAGTGTAGAAGAAAATGCTTATTCTCTCATTCATTAGCCATCCTTCCAGTGATTTTGAGTATAGAAATTTGCAATTGATTAGATGTTGTTAGATGCAAATTAAAGAACCAACATCTCTATTTAATTTTTCAATTAAGGAGCCCATTTTCAAACAACTCCAAATTGCTCATACAAAGACCTTTTCAAAATGTTTTTTTTGGGGGGAATGGGTAGAATTTCACCTATTATGTAGCGATCTAATTAGCTTTTTATTTAACACTCTTAATTTCTATAATTTGAGTTTAATAAATAATTTTGATGTTTAGTATTCTTTTGGAACTACATATGCTCATAACTTTCTCTTGAATAAGCTCCTTTTGTGATTTGTTTCCTTAAAATAATATTTGTTATAACAATGTTGTTTAGTTGTTCATATTCTACAAGCACATTACTTTAAACTTTTGGCTATTTTTGGGCCTTATAAAAGCATAATTTAGAATATTATATTCTAATTGCACTAAATATAAAGTGCCAACACTTGTAAATTCTATTTTCATGCTAAATTTGAAAAATTATTTATCCATAGAAAAGGAAAAAATCCATTTTGGATGATGTAATTTCTCTCCTTTGAGCCATGTAACTATGAATAGAAGTGTGAATGTTTAAACAAAAATGACATAGTCTAAAGATTAATGTGTGTAATAAATTTTTAAATATATTTTCTATCGAATTGAGCACATAGGGCCCTTTCATTGCTTGGACCACCATCTGATATCTATATGGACATATTGATTCCCCATATAATAATGATGCTTCCTCCGATCTAACCTTTCACATGTAGATTATACTAGTATTTTTATTGATCCCCCTTTTTCTTTTGATTCCCCATCTATACTTGATGACAATCCTATTGTACTTATTGATACTTTATAGTTCAAGGTCAATTCTTTAAGAGATTCGAATGGTTCTTTTCATTAGGATTATGTGTCTTCTAGATTTACCTCATTAGAACACTTTCCTATCAAACATCTCTTGTTTATGTATAGAGTCCCAAATTTCATATCTATATGACAATGTTGAGGACATAACTTTTGTCTTACAAAATCCTCTATCACCTATTTTTTGGTTATAGTTTATAGTCACTTATTTGAGACCTTCTATTGAATCTCTATAGTACAATTCTTCATGGCTACGTCATCCACTTAATTGGGAAGCCTATGTATTAGAAATTTTACATCTTTTAACACTGTGAAGAATGTTTTTATTCTCTTCAATGACAACTCTAATGACATTGCATTTACTTCTTTGAATGTATTTCTCTACTTATGCATGCTTTTATGATGACACAACCTAGAATTTTTAAATCCTTATGTCATCATCCATGTTGACACCTTTTATAGGAATATTTGGTTCTTGGTTTAAACTAATATCAATGTTTTTTATTAGATAAGAAAGGATTTCAAAAGGGCCTCAATCCCTTGTACAAAGAAAAATAAAAAGCATCAAACCCAACAAAACACCAAAATTAGCAACTACAAAACAACACCAACCAAGAAAACGAGGTCGTCTCTACCGTGATAACAATGGAGCATGATTTTCCTTCGGGGGAGCCTTGGAGAAATGATGGGGCTTCTTGCCTGTAGTGCCTACATCCTTGGTTCAACCCATAAAATTTTAAGGTTTTCTTTTTTAATGATGGTCTTTCCCACTCAGCGAAAAAATTCAAACTGTGGCCCTCGTTTGGCCAAGCTGACTGCAGACGATCTTGCTGGAAAGTTAGTTGAGTCTCCACCGATTTTGAATTCTTTTGGCCCTGTTAAAGTGGGTGCTCCTACTGGGGATGATGGCAGCTCTATTGTTTTAGCTGGAGTGCAAAAATTAAATGAGGCTCTGGCTTGGCCTAGCTGTTTGCGGGGACTCCTGCTGGGGCTTCACCAAGACTGAATTCTTCTAGTTCTGTATACAACTCTTCTCATGGAAGTTATTCGCAGGTTTTTCCCGTTCATCTTATGGCTTCGTCTGCGTCGGGGCCCTCTGCCTCCCTGTCAGTCGGTTCTGGCTTGCCTTCTTCCAAGGTTTCCTCTAGGGAGGGTGTTGTTGGGGTACCGTCTGCTACTGCTTAGGCTCCACCTAGGGCAAAAAAGTGTTATTTTGATGTTGGAGTTCTTCCAGTAGTGAAGAGTATTGTCATTGATCTGGAATCTAAAACTGAGGAGGAAATAGACTACAACAAATCTGTTATCTCTTCCCATGTTGTGATTTGTTGTTTTAGAGGCTTTTGGCCCAGTCTTCCTCAACTGAACACTTGGATATCTAAACACTCGAAACCTCTCCTCTCGGTTACGGTACATATCTTCCCTATGGTAAGGGGTTTTTTCATTGCCAAGTTTGATTTAGCTGAAGATAGAAACAAGATTTTGTGTAGTCGTTTCTTCAGCTGGGAGAATAAATTTATGCTTATGATTAAACCATGGCATGATGATTTCAATCCGTCTTACCGAAATGTTTAACAAAATGTCGATATAGGTTCAACTTCCTTATCTCCCCCTACATCTTTGGGTAGATTTTCTTTTGAAGGAAGTGGAGATGCTCTTGGGGATTTCATTATGGCAGATAATGAGTCTTCTAACGTATATATCATTCTACATTTTCTCGTATCCTAGTAGTTTTGGATGTGTCTGAGGGGTTTCATGATGAAATCTTACTAGTCTTCGAAGGGATCCTAGGTTCAGTCATTGGACTATGAAGGGTTATCATTCAGGTGTAGAAGATGCTTTAATACTGGTCATGTTGTTGCCCAATGTGGTTCAGAGAAGAAGATGAAATCTGCTTTGTGGTGGAATGGTGACATGGTCAAGCATTATACGATGGAGAAGAAATCTAAAACTCAAAGGTGTTTCTCTCAGGTGGTTGTGATGGACTCTTCGAGTCCTTTGGCTTCTCCTTAGGCTGGCTCTGTTGGGAGGGTTCTTGAGGGCAGCACTTAGTGTCCTACGACTTCTTCTCAGGCTGGAGTTGATTCTCGTGAAGTTTTCCATGGGGTAGTTGATGATGCTTGCTTTGTTGACTGTGATAGGGCATTGGTTGGTGGATTTGATCTACCAACTATGGGCGTTGCTGGTGATGCCCATGTGGCTATTGTTGGTGTTGCCCCTTTAGCTGTTGTTGGCCATGTCTTTCACGATGTTGTTGGCATTGTCTCTGGGTCTTCCTGAGGGGGTTGTTGGTTCTCCCCCAGGGTGGTGGATTTCCAGCACTAGATTCATTAGCTTGGCATGATTCAATTGCTAAGGTAGAAGAGGGTTGGATTGCGGTAAAAGATTAAAAAATATATCCAAGACGTCTTCGCCCTCTTTTGACATGACCCTATGTTCCCACTCAAGGAGGGATAAAGGAAAATCTTAAATGTCTTTTGGTCGTCAATGGTTGGGTTGGAGATCTTTCTAGCCTTTTCTTGTCTTGGTGGTTGTATGCTGGTTTTGTTCACAGTGTTGGTCTCAGGTTGAGGGAGCCTACTTGCAAAACCCTCATCTTGGTCTTGTTTCGTTTCGTTTTGTAGGGCTTAACGGAATATTTTTTGTGACCTCTTTGTAAAGGGTTTTGGGTCCCTTCAAAACCTGCTTTTGCTTTAATCAAAACAACACCAAGACAACTAGAAATAGGAGAAAACATAACCTTACAACAACTCTGCCCAAAGATAGGGTAGACACCCACCCAAAGTCAAGGTGGTTTGAAAAAATGTTCTAAGGCTTTTCTTTATCTCAGAACAATGGCCCTCCCCAAATCAAAATTTCTTCAGACAAAGAGGATTCATAAAATCATTGGTAGGACGTTCTTCAACCTCTAAAGTGATATCCTTCATAGGACGAACCATAGGGGCTTCCCTTTTTTAATCTAATTTATTAACCTATTGAACAAAAGGAGAAGACAGCTCCTTAGAAACCAATATTTGATCATGTTTCATTTTCCAAACCAAGTGTTGTTTCATATTTTTAAGACGGTAGTGGTGGAATGGTCCACTTTATCACGAGAATGAAAAAAATGGGGAGTCCTCAAACTCAATATACTGCACCCACTTGCTAGATTTGCAGGCAATGGTGAATTGAGTAGGGAGCACCTAGTTTTTATCCACATAAACACATCTAGAAAACCAGTCTCCCCATCTTCTCTCATGGCTGAACTAGGACTAGTCTTTCCTAACAGAGCAAGCAATAGGGAAAACCTGAGTTATGTTTGTTGACTCTTGTTTCCCTTCCTACTTCTACCTTTCTTATTCTCATTTCAATATTGGAGTCCATTCCAAATCCTATTCAATACCTAATTTCATTCATCAAGATTTATCATAGTTTAACATCATATTCATTGAGTAGCCTTTTGAGACTTATTTGTAATTCTTTTTGGGGGAAGGGAGTTATCGACTTTTCCTTCTTTTAGGGGACTATCTTTGCGCATTTTGCCTTTCTTCATGGGACTATCTTTGTATAGCTTTCCTTTCTTTAGGGGACTATCTTTATGCATGGTTACTTTATATGGCCTCATTGTTGGGATCTATTTTTTGTTCTCTTTCTACATAGAGGGGGCTTTTATCTTTGGATATAATCATGGCACTAATAAACTCTCCTTTTCTCTCTCCTCCATTTCATGTTTTCATATTGCCATCTTTAATAGTTAGGCTTGGGACTTGATTAGAATTGAGCATATTGAGTACCAGATTGGATATAAGTGAGCATTTTTTAGGGATCTTCTTCTTGTCCTTGTCCACCATTCCAACTTTGTAGTGGGAAATTATTAGACTTTTATGTTAAGTTTTCGATCTTCAAAAAGGAAGATTGTTATTTGATATGAAGGAAAATATTTTAAGATTTGATATGAGATAATTTGTACCTACATTACGTTTTTGCAATGTGACTTCATTGATCTTGTAGGGATATTGGGGATATTAATGGCTACATTTGGGGGGTTGGTGGTGTGAATGGTCATTTTCTTCTTTCTCTACTATAAGGGGAATCTTCTTTTTCTCTACATTGGAAGGGTCTTTTACCTCTTTATGGGGAATTTTCTAATTGGTTTTCTACTTTTATTCATTTATATGAGATATTTATATACATGAGTACCTCATCAAACTTCATTTGACTCATTTTTTGTCCACCTAAGCTATGTTTAAGGGGGGTTATTAGTGTAGGCTCCATAAATTATATTTCATCTAATGAGGTGATATATTTTACCTACACTTTTTTTGGGTGAAACAATAAATATATTAATTAAAGAGTTTAATAAAATTACAAAAACAAAATCTAAACAACAATAGTTGGTAGTAAAGCCCAAAGCATAAAAATTCAAGGAAATTTTCCATAAACTCATCACCTCTAGGAACACTCATCAATCATGAAACAAATAAAACATAACTTACTAGGGGAAAAAGTCAAATAGATCAAACCAAATCATTTTGAAAGAGTTGAAGAAATGACAAAGACTATCACAAGGACAACCAATCAACGACCTCCCAAGTGAGATCGACATTAGAGGTTCAATTAGCCAAACAATTGACAAAAATGTTCCATTTTCTAGGTATATGAACAAAGGAGATGAACTCAAATTTTTTTAAAAGGTTAAAAATCTATTCAACATAAGAACCTAACTCCTAAGAAGATTCTTGATACTTTGCACTATTTAGAAGGAAGATTGAAATCGTAGGATCCATCTCACAAATTATCTTCTTCCACTCCAATTTACAAGCTTTTTCAAGAGCCACAAAGAGAGGCTAAGCCTCCTTTTGATTAAGCTTGATTAGATTGTATTGAAGTCATGAGTGTGAGGTGTAGGCTGTGGTATCTTTGCTTACATTAGGAGACATATTTACTAATCTTAGATCTTAGTGGTGTGCACTTCCTAGTAGTCAATCTTGCGACCTCTTCTTTCTCACAACTCCTATATGTACCCACTAATATTCCTTGCTTAAGCACGTGATAGTGAACTTTTCTTATGTTATTATTCTTAATGCATATGTGTGTATCTCTAGTTTTATGAAACTAACTCTATTATATTATTTGTATTTCTTAATCATTTCTAAAAAAATAGTCTCATTGTATCAAAACCTTGTAATATATTATGAGTTACTATCTAGTTTGCAAATTTTAACATTGATTCCATCACACTAGAGTTTATATAATATAGTTTAAAACCTTGGACTTTGATCTAGATTTTTTTGTCAACTATATGAAAAATTGTTAGTTTTAAAATATTATTTTATGGGAGCATTTCTATAGATATATTATATTTCTTTAAAAGTTTAAGAGAAAAGTTTATTAGGCCTAAAATAAAAAGTTCTTGGTTGATGTGTTATATTAATCTGTCTTCAGACATGTGAGAATTAACTTAATTTCAAACATTAAAAAAGAATTCTACCATTATTAGTGCTTTCCAGTAGCATCTATGAGCTCACTTGGTATGTACATTTGTGCAAAAATTGCTAGATTTTAATATTTAACAATATTCAATGTGTCATTAATTCATAAATAATATATGCAAGAACATCAAGGAGAATCATCAGAGTATATTTCAATTTTTTAAATGACAAGGAATCGAATCAACGTCATTTGAAGATAGACCATGTAAGTGTTGGTGAATGCCATCAAATCCTCACTCTAAGCTATGAAGCCAATCCATCTAAAGGTTTGACATAAGAGAACTTGACCCTAGTAATTTCCAATAGATTTTGTAATGATGTTTATAGACACTACAATATCAATCTTACTAGACTTCAAAGATCACGACAACCAGGTTTTATAAATATGCATTTTAACAATTCAAATATGTATGCTAAAGTTTAAATCTATCATAGATGTATTGAGATTTAACCATAGAGCTTTTTGTGCAAACTTTGATTCTAAGATGGTCATCATGCTAAGACTACAAATTTGTAGAGATAGCTAATGGATTATGCACATCATCAGCATTCTCCCATCATCAAATATACCCTAAATACTAAACCTTTATATTTAATTTTTAAATATTCATTAAAATTATCAAATCCGACCCATAACGGTGTCTGAGATTAATAGTGTCATCGAGACCATGAGCAATGAGAAGGCCCCTGGGCCAGATGAATTACCTGTAGAGTTCTATAAGGACAATATTGAGTGGATTTGGGAGGAACTCATACAAGTACATACTGAAGCCATTAATAAGAAGTCTTTGGGTACAAACATTAACTCTAGTCTCATCAAACTCATCCTTAAAGGAGATAGAACATTAATTAAGAATTGGAGGACAATTACACTCTTGGATGTGTCCTACAAGATATTAGCTAAGATCCTTGCCTTAAGGTTGGAGAACATCCTGCCCCGTGTGATTAATCCAGCTCATGCTGGATTTGTGAAGGATTGATACATATTAGAGAATCTAATCACTTGCTGGGAGGCCTTGGATTGGGCTAAAGATTCCAATTAGTAGGTTTGTATGATGCTATTGGACTATGAGAAGGCATATGATGGAATAGAATGGAATTTTATCATCATGGTGCTTGAAAGTCTAGGTTTTCCTAATTAGTTTTGTCAAATTGTTCTTACTCTAATGAATGGGGCCTTTGCTTCAGTGGAGGTCAATGAGGCCAAATCTAGTCCTTTTGAACTCACTAGATCAATTAGGCAAGGATGTCCACTAGCACCCACAACATTTGTAATAGTTGTAGATGCATTATATTACCTCCTGAGAGATTACACATTATCTCCTAAAGTGAAAGGCATTGATCTGTCCAATGGAGAGGAGATCTCCAACATTCAATTTGTTTCAATGACACAACTATCATTATTGAACTAGTGGAAGACAATGTTTGCTACCTCATGAGCAAGTTGGACTTGTTTTGTACAACATCTGAGATTAAAGTATCCCTCCCCAAATCAATCATGCTAGGATGGAATGCTACTTTTCTGTGGTGCGATAGATTTTCTTTGGCATGGGGAGGACCAAACCACCGAGTGAGGTATTTGGGGATCTCTTTCTCTGTCAATCCTAACCTTAATGAAATGTGGGAGTGGATCAAATGAAAGATTGATAAGAAGATGAATAAGTGGAACACACATTACCTCTCTCTTTCTAGGAGGTTCCAAGTCTATCAGAAGATATTATCTTCCTACACCATTTATTATGCCTCTGCCTGGCTGTTCAATCAAGCCCAATTCAACTATGTACAAAAAAGAATCAGAGAATTCCTTTGGTCTGATGGAAAAGGTACCAAAAAGAGGCATGATGTAAGATGGAAGTGGTGTACCATGAGTAAGGATATTGGGGGATTGGGGTTAAAGGACTTAAGAGTACAAGGTATTACACTGACAATCAAATGGATAGCCAAAGCCTCTCAAGGAGAGGAACCTTGGAAGATTGATGAAGGGTGCTCCCCTTAATGCCACAAACACATAACAGAAACAGAGAAGCAACAACAATTTGCAAGAACAGAAAATGGGCTTCTTATTATCTCCACAAATGTGGAATTACAAACTTTCAGAATTACAATATGCAAGGCCACATGGGCATTCCCTTTACAATATTCTGTAGGACAAAGACTCGAATTATTTCCCAGATCTACCCAGAACTGCCCCGAACTGCCTAAGACAACACTACGGGCCTTCTTTATATAGGCAATTTCTACCGCCCGAGAAGGTTCCAGAAATTTAGCCCTTAAGGCCGACCAAACTTAGAATTATTATTTTTCAATTTAGTACATCAAAGTCGGCTCAAAATAACTTTTGAAACCCGAACAAAAATTTTGAAGGAAAATTATTTTCTGCTATTTCAGGTGGCCCAACTTCCGGAGACCATAAGTCATCAC